>JAGFPH010011710.1:22815-33338 GCA_018207615.1 Philaenus spumarius | reverse complement strand
AATATAGAAATCTCTCGTCCATACAAGCTACACAAGATGCGCGCGCAAACTCCTATGTCTAGCAATGTTATAAAAGTCAGTTAGGGTTCATATTCAAACGTTAGATGAGACCGTATTAGCAGTCACTTTCCCACGGTCCTACACAACAAACTGTTCAAATATGGCATATTTGGTTTACAGGGAAAGTTAGCTTGAAGTTTACAAAGATACCAAAATATCTCTAAAAATAGATTGAGGTCACACAGATATCACGTGTAAGTAACACTGTGTATTGGTTGGAAAACTGACCAATTGCAAGGGTCTACAAAACGCCCCACAAATTTAGAACTATTTGTCCGATTTTTGATTGGATGGCAGTGTTAGATAGTTGAAATTGTGAAGAATCCAACGATATCTAGGTTTAATTTAGAAGAAGTACTGGGCGGGCTTTAGAGAGAGAAGAAAGATGCGTTATTTCGTTGTGTTTTTATGACGAAATCCGGTGAATGTACGGGCGCCGATTGATTTGTAGAAAACTAATAAACTGCGACGATGATTACGTATGTAAATATACGTTTTAGAAAAAACTTGTAAATACAAAAAATATAGTTTAGATCGTTACCTTTCCAAAGGGTTTTGATTTATTGCGATTGGATGATTTTTAGTGGGTGAAATATTCAATACAGACTACGAGGGGCATTCAATAAGTAACGAGACAAATTATTATTGCTCAAAAACGGTTTATTGAATCAGTACAAAACTTTCAGGACATAAAGTTGGCAACCTTGCGATGACAATTGATCAGCTGTTCAATCATATTTTGTCAACATAACCTCAAATTTACTCTGCTAACGATGGCAAGTCTGCTCGAGAATTGCACCATGGAAGAACAACGTGCCGTGATCAGATTTTTAGTCGCGGAAGGTGAGAAAGGTAGTGACATCGACAAAAGAATGTTAAAAGCGTACGGGAACAATTGTTTGAATCGTTCGAACGTTTACAAATGGGTAGAACAGTTTCAAAGTGGCCGTACAAAAGTTTCTGACGAGCAACGCAGTGGACGACCGATCGAAGTTGGGACTTCCTCTCTCGAATCTCGGATTGACGCGTTAATTCGGCACAATAGGCGTATCACCGTTGAACTGATAAGTGAAAAAGTATACGCGAGTGTTGGAACTGTCCATAACATTATTCATAACAAGCTGCAGTACAAGAAAACCTGTGCGAATTGGGTGCCCAGACAACTCACGGACGCTCACAAAGAAACCCGGCTTCAAATCAGTCAACAGTTGAAAAATCGATATTCGACTGAAGGAGAAGGTTTTTTCAAAAGAATTGTAACGTGTGATGAAACATGGATCCACCACTATGAGCCAGAGTCAAAACGACAGAGCCTTGAGTGGAAGCATACGACTTCTCCCATTCAAAAAAAATTCAAGACCCAGCCATCTGCCGGTAAAGTCATGCTTACAGTATTCTGGGATTTTCAGGGGCCAATTTATTGTGATTTTCTTGAAGGCCAAAGAACAATCAACAGCCAGTACTACAGTAACATGCTGGAAAACAAGATAAGACCTGCAATTCGAACGGAACGCCGTGTGCTCTTAACTGAAGGCGTGATTTTGCTTCATGACAACGCCCGTCCACATACGGCACAGCTGACGAATGAAAAACTTCAGAAACTGGGATGGGAGATCCTTCCACATCCCTCCTACAGCCCCGACCTCGCTCAATCAGACTTCCATCTTTTTGGACCCCTTAAAGATGGTCTACGAGGGATACATTTTCAATCCAATGAAGAGGTAAAAAATCAGGTGCAAAAGTGGCTTCGAGATCAACCTAAAGAATTTTATGCCAAGGGCATTTACAAATTAGCAGAAAGATGGGACACGTGTATAAGTGTTGCTGGGGACTATGTTGAAAAGTAACCAAAGTAACGGTTTAACCATTCAATAAACCGTTTTTGTGCAAAAATAATTTGTCTCGTTACTTATTGAATGACCCTCGTACATTCAATACATAATATATTGCAACAGACTACACAATTAACTACGGCAGGGCGTTGAGACCACTTAATTTGAGTGGTCTGACAGTTAGAGGGTTAAAGCTTAAGATGTGGGGAAGTTTATTGTGACAGTTTGTTGTGTGACGCATAAGAAAAATTTCTTAAGTAAGTTGTAGCGACCTTTTCTTAATGATCTAAAAAAAATTTTTTCAAGTAGATTTTACAAGGCTTTAAGAGGGCTTGACTGTGGCAAACTATACTTATTCTGATAGAAAATTTTGCGTACTTTCCAAAAAAGTCATAAAAAGTGGCAACATGTTTGGTAAAAGTTGAGAAAAATTAAATTTTCATGGAAAATGTCAAGAAATTTGAAAAAATTCGAAAAATGACTGTTTCTGGAAGGTGGTGTGAGATAGAACTGTCCAAATTGCGTAGTTTTGTTGCAGGTTGACATAACGCCTTGAAATTTTTGACACTGACTACCAAACACCCTGTATAAAACTATATGTAACTAGCTGACCCGTACGGTGTTGCCCGTGGTGGTGGTAACTTTGATCCCCCCAAACCCCTCCTAAAATTTCCAATTTTTTAAAACCCTTTTTTAGTGAACACTTATGGCCCTAGAGGAAGCTTCATACCAAATTTCATTCCAATCTGTTCGGTAATTTTGGAGAAATCGTGATTTAGTCATTTTTACCCTCTAAACCCCCCTAAAATTTCCAATTTTTTAAAACCCTTTTTTAGTGAACACTTATGGCTCTAGAGGAAGTTACATACCAAATTTCATTCCAATCCGTTTGGTAGTTTTTGAGAAATCGTGATAAGTGAGTGAGTGGTATTTCGCTTTTATTATATAGATTAAAGATGTGCTATAAAGAACATTTGGTGAAGATTCTGAGTCAATTCACAATAATCCAGAACCGGTATTTAGGTTTAAGCATCATATACATAATTAGTTTATTATAACAGTGCTCTAAATCACTTTGTAACAATACATTTATTACTACCTAGACCTACAAATATTTAAACAATGTTATTACAGCAAAAAAAAAGTATTAAGGAAAAATCTTCTTTTTGAAATTACTTTTAAATATGAAATTAAAAAATTGTAACAATATTTACATATTTACAGTATTTTTATATTTAGGGGCCTACACTAAAAAACCACACTTACAAAACTGTCTGTCCAAATTAATAGTCCAAAATGTGAGTCCGCAAAAGACTTTATGTTTTCAAGTCAAATTCAGACTCATACAACAAGCTAACCCTCTGCCAAATTGTTTACTGGGGTAGTGGGGTAATCTAACAATATACCTAATTATTCGGTTATTCCTAACAATATCTTTGTTTACTTTCTCACTGTACTATAGTATAGAGAGAAAGTATAGTGATCTCAAAAAAAAATCGATGTTGAGAATTTTGTGGAAATATCCGTTTTGGGATCCCCTGAGTCCAAAAAAGTGGTTTTTACAAAATGTCTGTCTGTATGTATACAAAGCTAGAGAGAAAACTATTCGAATAATTTCTAACAAATTTGCACCAATCATGTCAATAGATGCACGAAAAAAGGTTTTGAAAAACAACCCCTTTTTTGACCAAAAAACCTCAAAAAACCAGTTATTTAAAAAAATAAAAAACGGCTCTAACGATTTTTATTAGATTTGGCTTATTTGTAGCCCTTAATGTACCCTACCATATGCAAAAAACCACATCTTTCTAAAATATTCTTGTTTAGCTCTTACTAATAATATTTACTAGTTACTCTCCTACAATTATTAAGTCACAGTAAATCTGTTTTAACACGTTCACTGCTACACAGATTTCGTATTTCCCATGCTAATATCTGACCTTTTATTTTTTATATTTATAGCCTAAATGAGTAGAAATTACTTTATTTTTGAACCTTTCTACGTAATAATCACTAATATTTTAAAGCGGACGCACATGTGCTTCCATAGTACATATGCTTAAAATTGGCGTGCGAAGCACGCAATGCATTGTGTATTGAAAATATGCCCAATACGGGGGTGGAGTGCAATGCACTGTGCGTTGGCCGCTTCTCATAGTGTTCAGTGTCAAGCTCACATGTGCGTCCTTATTTAACGGGTTAATAATTTAAATATGTTTTTGAGAAAGAATGTGCCAGTTTCTGGTACCGTTTATTAAATAGTACTATTTTAATGACTCCATGATTTTAAACTAATGAAATTGTGATTAATTTGTTCATGATATTGTTGGATGGGATACAAATCATTCAACAGTTCAATGTGTATTTTATATGAGTCATTCAGCCTATTCACACTGGATTACAATGTTTTTATTTCTTTTTTATCCAGTACAGCCAGCCCCACTCTGTTTTTAGTTTTCATTGCAGATAATGTATTATTGTTTGTATAACCCATGGTACAGTGGTAAGTTTTGTTATAAACATTTTTTATTCAATGGTTTTTTTTAAACGGTTTTAAAAACACTTTCATACATTCGAATTAATCTGCGAATGTCAATTACGTTTTTGAAATGATTTTGTTCAGGTCAAAACAAGGCTCGAGGACCAACATTTACTGTCGCAAAGCACTCAAAACTGTGCTGTTATTTGATCGATAACACAGAAACAGATTTAGACGGAACTGATCCTCAGTCGCCTAAAGTTTGTCCAATAGAGAAATGTTTCTTCCTGCACGATGTGCAGCAGTATCTTAAAGATAAACCAGCTGATATCGGAAGTACTTGTTATGTCTACTCTGTCAGAGGACATTGTCCTAGAGGACTTTCTTGCCGGTAAGTGAAATTTGAATACTGTTTTAAATTCAAACATTTGCATTTATTTTATTACTTCGAAAATTATTTTTTTAAAACCTTTCTTAAATATTTCTATTAGTATTATTATCGTTGCAACCCAACGAAAAAAATTAATAAAAGCCAAAGAGTATCAACGACACACACATACCTGCAAGATCTTGCTATGTAGTATAATGTAATGTAATAGGGGGTTAGGGGTCGAACTATACAAGCCCAGAGTTCATAAATTAATCTACAACATCGATGGTGGTTCAGTGGTATTATTTAATTACTTTAATCCCTAAACTTCTAATCACAACTTTACCTACATATATATATATTATATCATCACACTAAATTACTTATTACTATAATGTAAATATACAAAGATCGAACTCTACAATCTTATTAATCCTAATCATATCCAACTAATTAAGTCCCAAGACAGTGCACTCTAAGTACCGGAATTATTAAACATAATGATATATAAATTAATTGGCTGAAGCTCCAAATTATCACCTTTATGTAACCGTATTGAGTGATTATATATTCTATTTGCTCACCTTGTCACCGTGTCCCTTCAAGGCAAAGGTCTCCCAAGAGCAGTTTATCGACGAGCAGAGCTTCCGCTGCCCCCGTGGTGTCTCCAAAAGACTAACCCCTTTTTTAGGTCAATCAAGAGTATATATAACCATCCAGGTTACTGAACTTAGAATTTTGCTTGTCTCAGCTATTGCGACACTTTCTTTATATCTTTCGCAATAGCTTCTACTTTAGGTTCTCTTCTTGGGACTTATAAGCTTTACATTGCTTCCTAATAGTAATAATAATAATAAAGCCAATTCTAATATTAATCCTTCGCTTATGCAATTATTCCTAACACTGTACTGGAACTAATTTATGATTTTCTGCCCTATTTATTCTTGTAAACACGCAACACTAAATTAACCCCGGTAATCCGAATTTTTGCAAATCCGATCTGGTCTTGATCCCAATTAGTTGGGACTAAAGAGGAGCTACTGTAACTTGAAAATTACATGTTACTAAAGTATATAAAAACTAGTAAGCCCCTGTGAAAAATCAAGGCAGATTAATTAGATACACACGTCAGAAATACTACATTTAAAAAAATAGTATTTTAAAACAACAGACTTTATCTAGGCCTACCCAACTATGATGAAGGGATTTTTAACTCTGTAAATGTGTAGAATTATAAGGATTGTAAAACTGTAGGCCTATTTGTAAAAATTTGGTATTTATATAAGTTATTATATATTTAAAGAAAGATATAAATATTATCATTTAATTGTTTTTTATTTCATATTGATAGATCAAATGATTTATAAGTTATTAATATTATAGTGAAGAAATTAATAATCAAAAATGTTATTAGAAGATGTACAAATGTTTCCGAAGCTAAACGAATAGCTATATCTTCTTTAAATTTGTATAAACGAATATATTGCAGGTAAAAGGTTGTATTTATATAAAGTTTATAACCTCAAAGCAAGTCTTATTATAGCTTATGAGTTCTATAACTCATATTTCCAAAAAATCAACTTCACTAGAAATTATAACGATTAAAGTTGTAAACATAACCCCAAAGTGTAATCTACGCTGGGTTTTGTTAAGTGTTTACAGATGATGGGAGAAATCAGCTGTTATATGTTACTCACATACGTACATCCGCTCGCTTTTATAGGAGTTGATGATCATTTTTATATCCGTAAATAAAGCCCTTTTGAACAACAGTATCATAAATATTTTAAAATCTATATATCGACCAATCTATACAGATCGACTAATGATGTATATATGAACTTTCTAGTTGGTTTGCTGCAAATGGGTTAAAGTTAAATGGTAAAAAAACTCAAATCATCAAATTTCAATCTTGGCAGAGTAGACAGCCAATAGAAATGAAGGTCAGTTTTGAAGGTGTAGAGCATAATTCCGTAGATATAACAAAATTTTTGGGACTTTATATTGACAAAAATTTGAACTGGAAGCCTTTTTTTAAGATACTTTCAAAAAAATTTAATACTTCATGCTTCCAAATGTCGGTATTGAGAAATACAATTGATTTAAAAACCAGAGTAATGATTTACCATGGCAGTTTTTGCTCTGTCATGCAATATGGCATTTTGCTTTGGGGAGGTGCAACAGGATTAATTTAAATTTTTTTAATTCAGAAAAAGTATGTCCGTTGCATGTATGGTTTGAGTAAAACTAGTTCATGCAAAACAATTTTTAGGGAGAGGAGACTGTTGACACTTCCATCTTTGTATATTTTGAAATTATTATTTATTATTTATTAAAGCCAACCATGATGTTTTGTTGGATGAACAAAATGTTCATCAATATGGGACTAGGAACAAAATAAACTTCCAACTACCTAAACATCGCCTTAATATATATGAAAGAACAAGTGAATATATGGGCAAAAAAATGTTCAATAAGCTTTCTCTGCATATTAAGGAAATTAAAAATGTTTGTTTTTTTAAAAAATGTGTAAAAGAGTTTTTGATAGGGAAAGCTTACTATAATGTAAATTAATTTTTAAATGATAATGTGATGTTTTAAATTTGTAATTAGGTTCGTATAAATTAGCTTTAAGGCACTCTAAATATTACCTGTTTTTATATTTTCTATGTTTTGTTTTGTTGACAATGTTACCTGTTTTTATATTTTCTATGTTTTGTTGACAATGTTACCGGTTTTTATATTTTCTATGTTTTGTTGACAATGTTACCTGTTTTTATATTTTCTATGTTTTGTTGACAATGTTACCTGTTTTTATAGCTATAGCTATAATATAAAATGTAATGTGACAGTAAAATAAAATAAATAAATAATAAAAATCTATATACAAATCCACTGACTCACTGTCACGATTTCTCAAAAACTACTGAACGGATTGGAACGAAATTTGGTATGTAGCTTCCTCTAGGGCCATAGGTGGTCACTAAGAAAGGTTTTTAAAAAATTCGAAATTTTAGGGGGTTTGGGGGGGGGGGTTAAAGTTACTAAATCATGATTTCTCTAAAACTACTGAACAGATTAGAATGAAATTTGGTATGTAGCTTCCTCTAGGGCCTTAGGTGCTCGCTAAGAAAGAGTTTAAAAAAATTCAAAATTTTAGGGGGGTTTGAGGGGTTAAAGTTACTAAAAAAAAAAAACACCGAACGGATTGGAATGAAGTTTAGTATGCAGCTTCCTCTAGGGCACTAGGTGCTCGCTAAGAAAGGGTTAAAAAAATTCGAAATTTTAGGGGTCAAAGTTACTAAAAATCCCTATAAGAAATACATAGTGCAATATATTTATTGCTATAATATATTTTTTGTTAATATACATTTAACTTTCATTTGTCTATCCGTGCAAAGCCGGATTGGGCCAGCTAGTATTTCATATATAAATCTTAAAATTAATCTTAAATAAAATATTTATTTTTTAGAGAACCAAACTTTGGAAGTACAGTACAGTCTCGCTAATCCGGTCTCCGATAATCCGGACTTCCGGCTAATCCGGACGGCCCTAAAAAAAAACTAAAAATTGCAGTATTTTACTGGGTACAGTACACGCAATTGTTGTTTGCCGAGAGCGAAAATAGTTAATGGTTCATTTTGTCTTTGGCTATTTTTAGCGTGAAGAGAAAGCTCAGCCGAGGATAGAAAGGGTCGGCCAATTATCTTTTGTCCCAAAGTATTTCAAGGAAGTGACTCACTTCACCAGCTCGCCGCACTATACCTGACTGCAGACTGTCTGTCTAACTACCTGTTGAATCAACAGTCCCTTTTTGATTTGTTTCTCGTTAGACGTCTGGAGTGAAATTTTCAGTGCGCCCTATTTATTTACACTGTTGTTTCAATAGCTGAAAACGCTCAAAAATCTTTGAAATTTGACAAAGTTACAGTTTAATAGTGTGGGACGCTAATGGTGTGTTCAAAATTTAAAAATAAAAATGGTTTGCACTTTAAAAATCGAATAAAGTCCAAACGTTTTTATACTTTTTAATTCGTGACATCAAAAAGTTGCATTGCGAGAAAATATTTTGTTTTTAGGGCAGGTGCGTCATGCAAGCGAGAGAAATGTAGCTGAAAAGCTAAATTTTCTAAAAAGTATTTTTTGAAAAAATTTGCTGTTGTAGTTTCTATCATACAACAGTTAGAACACTAGCTTCGTTTCGCGGGTAATGTGGCAACATGTACGGGCGGCCGGCCTTCGGCTCGCGACTTGCATCCGTCATATTGTGTAAGTATTTGACTCTAAAACTGGCTTCACTCTTGCGTTCGACTTGACTAGTCTATTTAATTCTGTGGTCGCTGATATTTACTGTATACTGTATTACCAAAACACCAATATTAATACGTTTTCTCACTAAAAACACAAACGGTATACATTTCATGCGTTTTTTAGGCTTTTTCCGTCTAATCCGGACTTTCACTAATCCGGACAGGGTCCGGTCCCGTCAAGTCCGGATTAGCGAGACTGTACTGTAATAGTAAAATATTTTTGGATTTTTGATTATTGGGTGTTAGTGTACTTTGTAAAGCTCAAATTTAATTAAGTTTGATACTTTTATTTTTTGAGGTATTTTACTGTGATAAAAACAGAATACCATGGACAAATTATTGATCCCATAAGGGTTCTGTTTTTTCCTTCGAATATTTGGAACATGTGAATAAATCAAATATATTGATTCCAGGTTTGGATCTGAACATATCACGCCTGAAGGTAAAAACAAAATAGACAAAACTTTGTTCACAAAATGGTCTAACGATAAAACATTCCACACGTTAAATTCTATATCTAAAGAAGTACAAACTGATTTGAGGAAAAAGAAATATGATTTCAAAAAGAGCGAAGAAATATTATCCGTGTTCGATAAAAGAAGAATTAAGTTTTGTGATAACAGTGCAAACGAAGAAACACTGGAGGAGAAAAATGACTCGAACTCTACAGAAACAGAAGGGAAAACAAACGGAGAAAATATCAGTGAAAACAGGTTAGGTCCTGTAGAGGATTCTGATATTGTAAAACTACGATCTCAAGAGAAGAAAAAGGTAAATTTATATTTTATAGGTTATCAGTATAGTACAGTAAAACCCCGAACTAAAGAGGGGAAAGCGTTTCGGTTAAGCCATGAAAGGTTTTGAAGGTCAAACAAATTTAAAAATCTCTTTGTAGGCTACACTCATGTTCTTTATTAGCGAATTTCCATAGGAAAATGAGCTATTGCAGTGGCCCTTATGGTAAGACTCGAGGTCGGGAGTAGCAAATGAGCATCGATCATGGTCCCCAGCACACGTTTTGGGGTGTCATTAAAAATTATATGTATATATGTGTTCTCACTCTAGCAGCCGCATTTTAAGTCCGATTTAGTACACATGTTGGTTGTCTATGTCGCTCAAACGAGTTCGTCAGCCAAATAAATCCAACAACCGGAAGCACGATTTTTGACCAGAAGTAATTATTTTTTTAGATTTGTCCTACGAGAATAAATGTTTTTCTACAAATATAAATGTAGGATGTTATTCTGCACATTTTGTTTTCTTACGCGATCTTATAGCTCGCTTAGTTCCCCAAAAATTGATCAAAATGTAAAATACCATAAAAGTACCCGGTTCAAAGCCATGTGGTGGATTTCACCGTGGGGTTGGTGTGCGAAGCACACAATGCTTTGTGTATTGAAGATACTCCCAACACGGGGGTTGGCATGCGAAGCACGCAATGCATTGTGTATTGAAGATACTCCCAACACGGG
>JAGFPH010011710.1:11690-22715 GCA_018207615.1 Philaenus spumarius | reverse complement strand
AAATACAATCTAATTATAAACTTGGACAATATTATAAATATATTTCATTCGTCGATTAGCCATTGTGAGTAATGGAATTTACTTTAATTAAAAATCCCCTAAATTAAATTTATTTATTATGTTTTAAATTTGCAAATGGAAATTATTTTATTTACTAAAGCAAAAACTTGATTGCCTGTTACTTACAGACACATGATGTTCAATGTTGATTATCAGCTTCTCTGTAGGTGTGAATTCCTCTTAAAGATGTCTCCTTCTAGGGTGCAAGTTGATATGCATTCCTTCTTCTTAAAGCTGTGTTCTTCTCGACTTCTCCGACATTGATAACGCCTTTTCTTAAAAGATGTTTCTCCTGAAATCTTTTGGCAAGACAGGCCTTCTTCTTATTGTTTCTTCTCGCGACGACTTTACGGCCCGCTAACTACCGCACTGGATTCGCTAATCACTGAATCTTCTAAGTACTTTGCACGTATCTCGTTGCTACCTCCAGGAGCTGAGTCGTGTGCACCTCGTGCTGGTTCATCCGTAACTGACTTCAGACGCTGCGTTCGCTACCCTCCTTGGGTTGTTTTCAGTCAAACGAGTCTCTTCCGTTATATTTGTTAGAAATTCTTATTTCTTAAGTTATAAATATATTTCTCGGGTCTAATATATTTGTCGAATTATTTCATGAATTTTGGTATAATTTTCTTCGCTTAATTAGGCGTTGTTTAATTGATTTCATCTTATTACTGTTCCTTTAGTGGTTCTCATTTCATTCGCGTAGTCGTCCCTATGACGTCACCTCCGCTCTCAGCTTGATTTTGGATTTGAATGTCTTGAACGACTCGTGATCACTTTCTTACTATGTTAGCAGAGTTACTAATAAATATTATTATTGTTAGCTAAACGAGAATTTTTTGAAAGATGCGTTTTTTTGCATATGGTAGGGTACATTAAGGGCCACAAATAAGACAAATTTTATCAAAATTGTTAGAGCCGTTTTTTTTATAAAAAAATAATAAAAAATTTTTTGGGGTTTTTTTGGCCATAAAGGGGGTTGTTTTTGAAAACTTTTCTTCTTACATCTATATATACAGGCCTAATTGACATGTTTGGTGCAAATAGTTTTCTCTCTAGCTTTTTATATATACAGACATTTTGTAAAAACCATTTTTTTTGGACTCAGGGGTCCCAAAACAGAGATTTCCACAAAAATCTCAACATCGATTTTTTTTGCGATCACTATACTTTCTCTCTATACTATAGTGTAGTGAGAAAGTTAAATGTGGTTTTGGTTAAAATCTTGGTTAATTATGCCTTTTTATTCGGTTGTACTGTTTAATAATCTTGTGTTATTTTTTAGATCGACTGGCATGACAAATTGTATTTATCACCACTTACAACGGTAGGGAATTTACCTTTTCGAAGGATATGCAAGGAGTTTGGAGCTGACATAACGTGTGGAGAGATGGCCTTGGCTTCTTCCTTGTTGCAAATGAAGAATCAAGAATGGGCTTTAACCAAGAGGCATGGCTCTGAAGATTTGTTTGGAGTCCAAGTAAGTATTTAATAGATTAGAAGTAGAGTAGAAGTAAGTAAGTGTAATAATAGATAAACTGAACTATTGCTTGTTGATTCAATTTCACTTTAATTAATATTTTGAATATTACTAGATCCTTTTTAGAGTTCCTTACCTTAAAAGGAAACAAAAAACAAGAATACAACTGCTGAGTTTGAATTTGCTCAAAACTCTGTGGACAAATATACTCGCTTTTAACCCTCAAAGTGGCAGACTGCAGTCTCTCGGGCACAAATGCAACCCGCTCGAACCTTAGCGAGAATTTGCATATATTTGCATAATCGATAATTTAATCCACTTAAAATCATCCAATCGTAATAACACTGGCACCATTGGAAAGGAAATGAATTAAACTTTAATTTTTGTATTTACAACTTTTTTGTAAAACGTATATTTATGTACGTAATCATCGTTTTAAAATATGTATATCGTGCTACAGCTATTTCCGCGGGCGAATCTGCATACAATTGTACTGTTATTTCCCACTTCTTCAACGTTGAAGCCCCCCTACTGAAGTATTTACAGGATTTATTCGTACAATGTCTGTAAACCCTTGCGATTGGACAGGTTTTCAACCAATGAAACAGCCCATTTGTCAACAGATATTACGCCTACTTTATCAAATGTTTTGACAGATTGTTATACACCATTTTGTAGAGAAAAGACTGACCTTTCTAGCGGTGGGAATTGAACTAGAATAAACCAGTTTTTTTGTTTGTCTAGACAGTAGTGAAAAATACATGATTAGAGCGATCTGTTGTGACCGATTGCTCCGTCTCGTTCCCACGTAATTCAAAACACCCTTCTTGTAAGACCTTTACCGACGGCAAAATGTCATTTGATTCATGTCATTTTGTTATTCAAATAAAGATAACTCAAACACTTTTGTGAACTAAGGAAAGACAATTATACCGTTCTTTTCTTTGATTTATCCTCTACACTCTTTGTTATAATAATATTTCATTTTTGGGCAAAGCATATATTAGTAAATTACGTTTAATCTAGGCCTAGGTTTGTTAGCAGTCGTGTATTTGGAACATAAAAACTGTTTTTTTCAAAATAAGAAATTTGAAATTGATAAATGTTTTTATGCGGTTCTATTTAGAACTAAATTACAAAACTTTTTTACGCTTACGAAAAAAATGCAAAAAATGTTTACTACTTGTTATGTAGGCCTAAAGTTGAACTTTTTCCTTTCGTTACTGAACATTTTTGTTTCTTGAGCTAATAACTTTTACAATTTCAAAAGAAACTAATTTTTAGTGGCATATTTGAATTCTTTGAAGTTTCTTCTACAAAAAAGCTACTGAACACTTTTAGATTTGGGTTCATTTACTATTTTTGGCGAATTTTTAAAAATATTCTTGCAAAACGCTATAAGCCGGCTTTACAATTTTAGCTTTAACGATGCCAGTTCTAGGGTTAAACATTTAGTGTATTGTCAGTATTCAGTCGAGTGTTTTGGTTTTCAAGCCGTGTCGTGTAGTTCATTATTTGTATGGTTTATTATTCGATGTTTGAGATGTATTAAATAAATGTAATCCATAATTTTATACGGTACTACGGGAAACCCTTGCGTGCTCCGCACACCGACCCCGTCGGACCCTTCTATACACATAACCATGTTATCTTTTCTTTATAATAAAAGTATAGGATTAATAATAACCCCAAAGCTAAGATGGTAAATAATGTTCAATGTTCAAATCAAATTATTTTGTATATTTTATAACAGCAGTTATAACAATGGTTAAAAGAACCGGCAAGGCTCAGGTTTACACTTTAAGGAAAAAATAACCTTAAAGTTAGAAATACAAATAATTGCTTCAAATTATTATTTCTGATTGCCTTGTACTGAACTGGTTAATTTTACTATATATTTACTTTTTTGTATACTTACAGCTCTCAGTTCTTTATTTTTCTTCTTTTTTTTTGCCAGTTACATATGTTTTGCCTTTTTTATTCGGGCATTATCAAACTTATATTTCATTAGGTTTTTACATTCGTTGATGCACGTCAAGTTTATAAAATGAAACACACGAAAACATTCACAAACAACATGTAACATAACAACACAAGACAACACTTATTAGGGACATTCAAATTTGATTTATAATTACACGAGCTGAAATTACGTGTGTCCGCGATCTTTTTTGCAGGCTATTTAAACCGGCAAAAAAAAATAAAGGACTGAGAGCTGTCAAGTATACAGAAAAGTAAATAATTGCTTCGAAGTTTGAAATCAGCTGTTAATGGAAATATTGCAGCAAACAGCTGTTGTATCTGTTATTTTATTCAATTGGTTGCTGTTGTAATAAATGTAAATACATGTGTCTGTCTAGGCCTAACCTAAGATTTTTTCCGACTAAATTTACAAATATTGAAATCAAAAATGTTTTTATCAAAATGAATTATAGCCTATGTTACTCAGGGATAGTGTAGCTTTTTATTAGTAAAACTATTTTTTCAATCGGTTCAGTAGTTCCAGAGATTACTACGTACAAACAAACAAATTTTACCTCTTTGTAATATTAGTACAGATGTGTTTTTTATATGTAGTTTAAATTTTATTAAAATCGGTTGAAAATTTAAAAAAAAAATCTCTTTTAAAAGCCATGTACTCTGTTGATTTTTTAAAACACCTATAAAAATAGTTTTACATTGTGTTAGATAATCGCCTGTATTATGTGAACTATTTGATGGATTTTAAATATTAAAACGGATTTGAATTCACGATGAAATTCTCTATAAAATATCAGATTTTTATTTCCTTGCAACAATTTTTAAACCCTTTAATATTTGTTTTTATAAAAAATGTTATGCTAAAAGTTTGTTATAAATTAGAATACAAATAGTTTACTCTAATAATACAATTTGATTCAACATGCAAATGGCATAGACTCAATATTTATTTATATTGCAAATATTCATGGCACTCGCACACAAGTTGATTCCAAAACTGTTTTCTTTTTTGTCTTAGGTGTGTGGAAACAATCCCTTTGTAATGACACGTTGTGCACAGGTATTGCAGGAACAAACGGAAATTGACTTCATCGACATCAACATGGGTTGTCCTATCGATTTAATATATCAAGAGGTAATAAAAGCAATATCAATTTTGTAATTATAAACAATAAACATAGTTATCAGTTAATTACAGTTTATTGCCAGAAGTTTTTTTTTACAAATCTTCTGGAAAACATAAATTAAATACAGAGTAATACCGAGTCCACTTCCTAGTCAAGAAACAAGATAATCAGATCTACGTTAAAAGTAAATTCTTTTATTGACTATAGGATCATCACAGGTTAATTCAATTTTCTATCTAGAAGAAGAAACTTTCTTTTGTTGAAACTAAAAAACACTAAATACGTTGAAAAAGTTGAAGATAAATAGTTGAACTTACTTCTTTATTTTATACTGTTTTTTGTGAGACCTTTTGTTTGGCCAGAAAAAAATTATTTCTGTACCTAGATATCAATCGGTCTGGTTTTTTTCCGTCTGCACTTAAGATAAGCTCATATATTACGAGCGTTATTATCATTTTATCATTATCAGTGTGTATTACGATTTTTGAAATCACTTTACGAGTATGAGTTTTAATTATTAGCCTTCTATTGTTGCTGGTCATTAAATAATAGTTATAAAAACTACTATAAAACAATAAATATAATGACTTTTCCTTAATAAATGAATGAAAAATTGAAAGCACTTAATTATAATATTTAGAAATACAAATAATTGCTTCAAAGTTTGAAATCAGCTGTTGAAATATTTTAGCAAACATCTTTTTTATCTGTTATTTTATTCAATTAGTTGCTATGGTAATAAATGTAAATACATGTGTTGGTGTTTCAGTCTAGGCCTAACCTAAGACTTTTTCCGGCTAAATTTACAAATATTGAAACAAAAAAAAGTTTTTATCAAAATAAATTGTAGCCTATGTTACTCAGGTATAGTGTAGATTTTTATTAGTAAAACTATTTTTTCAGTTGGTTCAGTAGTTCCAGAGATTACCCCCTATATACAAACACATTTTAAATCTTGATAATGTTATTATAGATAAAGTATTCAAAACAACTCAAATATCAATAACAGTAATTATTAAATCAAATTGTATTTACTGCAAAAACCTTTCCATATTTTCACTAATCCCTCGTAAGAATGACTGATATTCTTTTAACTCTTACTCTTCCTAATCGAGTCATGTACAGGTGACTTTTTTAAATGGGCCACAATTGGTATTTTCTAAACTATAAATCTGACAGCAAACTTTAAATAGGAACCTTTCATGGTTTTTTGAGAAATTAAAAAATAGGCAGAGTTGGGAAAGTTAGTCTAATAAAGTAACTGATAAAGTCAGTCGATCAAAAAAATAACTGAGTAGAGTTATAAGTTAGCCATGAAAAATCCTAACTGAATAAAGTTAAAAGTTAGTCTCCAAAAAAAGTATCTAAATAAAGTTAAAAGTTAATCGGTTTTTTATTTACTTCAACTGCATTTCTTAGTGTAATGCTACCATAATTTTCTAAAACTACCTACTTACTAGAACTACCTATATAATTTAAATTCAAAACTGTTTGATTTTGTTCGTTTATTACATGTGGTATCACTGATATTTTTTGTGTTTTTTTTTTTTTGAAAGAAAAAATTCGTATTCAGCGGAAATTTGACTTGAAAAATAAAATGTTACGTTATTAAAAAAAAAGTCATCTCAAATCAAAAATATAATTATTAAAATCCGTGAATGTATTTTGCTTCAAAACAAATCTAAATTATTCGAAAAATGAAACATTAAAAACTCTTTCCAGTAAGCCTCGTTGACGTTCGGCAATAAAAAAGTATAAATAAAATGAATTGCCAATGCGCGGTACATTACAATGTTTTTGTACAATGTGCATCAATGGTTTGTATGCGCGGCAGGCGAAATATATTGATTTTATATTGCGGCATATTGTTTTTCTTCTAAAGAATTAACCGTAATATGATGTTATTAGATGGTATCGACAAAAATTGTATGGCGAGAAAATTGAAAATGAAAACTAAATTTTGTATGAAAAATCTAAGTTTGATCCCTAAAAAAGGAAATAAAGAATTGTTTGCAATTATCTTAAATATAGCCAAAATGTTTAGAATGTTTGTGTCAGGTGAAACATTTATTTTTATTTGCAAATTTTCGAAAAAAATTAAAAATCTACAAAATGTGCAAAGTACAGGAACATTATTTTTTAGACCAAACAACAGTAACTAGAAATAGCAAAACATTAATTTATATAGGCTAGTAGTAAATAACATGTAGGCTACTGTAAGAAAATAATAAATTATTTACTCCCAAACAAACACATATAATTTATAAAAGATATAATATTTATAATTTATATAAATTTATGAGGGCCTAGATACAATTTTAAACTAATTATAATAGGTAGGCCTTTATCGCTATTCCGAGAAATCATAACGGGCCGACTCCGACTAAACAAACCCATTGTTCGAGTTTCCGCTGTTTGGTGACCGAAATGGTCCTTTTCAAAATAGGCTTTTGCTTATAAATCTAACTCGTTAGAATTTCTATTCGTTACTCATTTTTCTAACTAGTTACAGTTAGAAGTTAATGTTAAAAAAACTAACGAGTAGAGTTATAAGTTAGTAAAAAAACTAATTAGTTACTCTATTCGTTAGTTTTCATATTCGTTAGTCCCAACTCGGAAAATATGTAGGTTAAATATTTGTAAATGGCCACCATTTTCCAGTAGGGTAATAAACTTTCAAATTTGAATTTTTTGTTCTAGATGGTATGACTAACCTTTTGAATGTTAGAGGGATGTAAAAATTTTTTTAAACCCTAACTGATCAAATGATATTTCTGTATGGAAACATTTTGAACCCATGCAAACGCTCTTAACACTAACAAAACATTATTTAGACAAACAAATAACTTTTTAAAAATCAACACATACTGTTTTTGTTAATTTTTAAACTCATAATACAAAAGTGACAAAACTACAAATTTGTTACGCATGAAAAATTAAGTTGGTGCCGGTAACATATGTTAATTCCTTTGTATTATGGTTTTTAAAATTAATAAAAACTGTATTTGTTGATTTAAAAAAGTGCAAACAACAAATTGGGTAAAAAGAGAAGCCTGTAAGTCACTACTATGGATCCCGATTTTGTCTTCACGGCCCTGATTTTATGAAGGTATCTTCAATTACATTCTCAATTACCTCAGCACAGATTTCTTTCAGCTATTTAAATTAATTGACCGAGCGAAGCGAGGTCTCTGTTTTAGGTCGACCATTCGGCATTTCGTCTGTGTGTCTGTCTCACGATTACGGCCAAACACCTTAACCGATTGTCATGATTGTTTGCATGAATGTTCCTTATTCCTAGGCCGAGCGATGTATATATATGGGTTTTTTCCATTTTTCATTTTTAACCCCTTAAATTAAATAAAAATGGCGGCCGCACCGTTTCTCTCAGTGTAAGTTTTTTTCCAAACCCAGTTTGTGGCTTAACCGTAAGTCAAATTGAAAAACTAATAGCATTTTGCGAGTAGCAAATTTGATGTTCTACAAACTTGTAATCGTGATGTTTTTCCGTATCTCTAACGGTAAGCTCATAAAATGGCTGCAAACTTCAAATTTGTTAAAAATCGTCCAAGTTTTTGTATTTTAACCATGTTTTTATATCTATAGATATCTTCATAAAACCTTACATTTTGTTTATGGAGAGGGAGAGGGAGAGAGCACTACCTGCTGTCTTGCTCTTTCCTGCGTTACATCAGTGTGGCCGCTGTAACTATGATAGAGTTGTAGAGGGGGTTGCCGAGATAAGGAGCCCGATTGGCGTTGCATCCTTTGCCAACTACATTCTTTTATTCATTTTGTTTCTTTGTTGCACCACACAGTATTTAGAGTCGAAGACGAATAAATTGCAAAATAATTTTTCACTGGCTAAACCTTCTACTTCCTTACTGGCACACTATTTTTAACCTAAGCTGAAAACCACATTTGTTATTTCAACGAGCGAGGTCTACTGTTCATAGAGCTACTAGTGTAACTCTAATTCATTACATTTCCATTGGTTGTTCTATGTACTCAGGGTGCAGGAAGTGGGCTGCTGGGAAGGAAGAAAACTTTATTTTCTATTGTCAAGTCGATGAACTCTGTGCTGGACATACCGCTGACTGTAAAGACACGTGTAGGGATTTACAGCTACAAGAATGTTGCTCATGAACTGATGCCTCAGTTTACAGAAGCAGGCGTTTCACTTATTACGGTAAGTTATTGGCTGAATATAGAAGATTTTATTATTAGTTATGCGGACATTTGCCATCACATATCGTTTCGGGAATATAAATCAGTTCCAGTTCTCAAGTGACTAACAACTAAGGGCTGGAATATAAACCTAGAGATCTAGGCCTAAGAAAAGAAAACAAGTAAAGCTAAAATATACGTCTAACCTTAACCTTCTACATAGTACATCTCAGAGCTGAAACTGAGAAGTCAAAAACCAACACAGAAAAGCACAAACACACAATTGAAGGCAAACAACGTGTTTACAGACCGGAGTCTGAACAACAACTGGCCGGGTGCTGAGAGAGTGGCAGCCAGTCAGGGGAGTGGCCTATGTTCATTGAGTTTAGTTTCCTAACCCTCGACCGAGTTAAGACCCCACAGGAGAAACAACTGGTAAAAGTTCAGCTTGTTTTTTAGTACTAGGGATATTATAGTTATTATTGTTTATTTTCGCCATACCGACTATTGTTTTTTAAGTACAACTAAAAACTTACCGTCCAATAGTCAAATTTCAGCGTCCAACGACGGCCGTTTCGGCTATTCAGCCATTATCAAGTTTAGGACAATGTCCTTCGTCAATAGTTAATTATAAAAATAAAAACACAAAACATGAAACACACTGACACACACGATTGTACAATTACACGCTCACACATTTTATATATACATCTAGTGGGCCCACTATCTACTAACGGACTGCTGGTGTTACGTCTGCGTATGGTTCTTATCTACAGTTGTATTTGCAATGTCCATCACTATATCAAACAACGGGTTGGCATCGAATATTTGTTTTTCATTTAGTAACGTCCCATAATCCGTTTTGAAGGCTCTGTAAATCTCATACTGTTCTAAGGCATTCATAAGTTTACCTTTGTTACATTTATGTAATACGGTTAAACATTTATCGATGACGTCATAATTATGATTAGTTTGTATTATATGCTCGGCAAACTTTGATTCTATTTTTGGAGCTTGTGCAGATTGTATTGCGCGGGGAAGGTGCTCTCTGAATCTCTTTTTAAACGATCGCCCTGTTTGACCGATGTATTTCATGGGGCAATCAGCGCATGATATTTGGTAAACTCCTGAGCCTTCGAGTTTATCATGGTTGCTTGAGTTTAATCTTAATATGTGTGACAAACTATTTTTTGTACTATACGAGGTGATGTAACCTTGTTTTCTGAAAATGTTTCCTATTATGTTATGTAGCCTATTGTACTTAAAAAACAATAGTCGGTATGGCGAAAATAAACAATAATAACTTATTAGCATGTCAAGCAAAACTCGCCTATAAATTTAAGAACATTAAAGTGAAATTACATAATGTAATCCAGAACATACGATTTAATAAAGTATGCATCACGGAGGGCTTGATTCCAAAATATGTATGCGTTAAAATCAACAATACCTCAGAATCTGCTAAAAAAACTAAGAACATGGCTCAGAAGTTTTGGTTGAAGAATGAAGTCAAAAATTTGTACATAAGAAAAACTCAAATTAATTTATCATTGTATCAAACACATTTAGAATTAATGAGCGTTCTGCATAACACAGAATTAGTATCACTCTTACTTGAAATAGACAAACAGATTAAACCAATAATTATGAATAAGATTAAAACAATTAATTAATAAGAAATTACGGAGCCTGACTGATTTGCAGAAGGGAAATGAACATGAAATCACATGTAAACATAAATTTCATCCCCGCACTATAAACCTAACCAATATTGTGTTCAACAAACAAGAAATAGATTTACTAGATAAAGGCCTCAAGCATAACATAATCGGTAAGCACGATAACATGAAGAACGCTCTTATTGACACAGAATCTATCATACAATGTTTACCTAAAGATAAGCAGAATTTTGTCCGTGTTCTTGTGACTGACAAAGTAAACAGCGTGATTAAAAAAGATAAACACAAACCATACGATTCAAGTAAACGTTATGATCTGAGAACTAGTTCAAGAATTCGTGACATCATCCAGTCTAATGACGCAATAATCACAAAAGCAGACAAAGGTAATGCCACAGTAATTATGTACAATAATGATTATATCCGTAAAACCAAAACATTTTTTACCGATAACTCTATAACGGCACTGAACAAAAACCCAACCAATTCATACAACAAACAAATAAATGCTTCCATAAATGCATGCAAAGTT
>JAGFPH010011709.1:6848-21785 GCA_018207615.1 Philaenus spumarius | reverse complement strand
TTGCACCTTGACCTTTCTGCTTCGGATTTTGGACTGCGCTTTGCAAGTTCGCACCTTGACCTTTCGGCTTCGGATTTTGGACTACGCTTTGCGAGTTTGCACCGAGACATTTCAGCTTCGGATTTTTAACTACGCTTTGCAAGTTTGCACCTTGACCTTTCGGCTTTGGACTGCGCTTTGCGAGTTTGAACTTGACCTTTCAGCTTCAAATTTTTTAACTGCGCTTTGCGAGTTCACAACTTGACCTTTCAATTTCGGATTTTGGACTGTTGCGAGTTTGCACCTTGACCTTTCGGCTTCGTATTTTGTACTGCGCTTTGAGAGTAGCTTGCACTTTGACCTTTCGGCTTCGGATTTTGGACTGCGCTTTGCGAGTTCGCACCTTGACCTTTCGGCTTCGGATTTTGGACTGCGCATTGCGAGTTTGCACCTTGACCTTTCGACTTCGTATTTTGGACTGCGCTTTGCGAGTTCGCACCTTGAACTTTCGGCTTCGGATTTTGAACTACGCTTTGCGAGTTTGCACCTTGACCTTTCGGCTTCGGATTTTGAACTACGCTTTGTGAGTTTGCACCTTGACCTTTCGGCTTTGGATTTTGGACTGCGCTTTGCGAGTTCGCACCTTGACCTTTCGGCTTCGGATTTTGGACTGCGCTTTGCGAGTACGAACCTTGACCTTTCGGCTTCGGATTTTGGACTGCGCTTTGCGAGTTTGTATTGAGGATACTCCCAATAAGGGGGTGGACGTGCGAAACACGCAATGCATTGTGTATTGAAGATACTCCCAATATGCGGAATGGCGTGCAAACCATTTGGCAGCTATTCAGCACCGTCGTGACAGACCTATTTCCCAAATTGTTGGTTGAAACCCTAAAACCTGTAGGCCTATAAACTAAATTTTGGAAATTTGCTCAACTCACGTCAGCGGTTCAGCTGCGTGGTCGAATTATTAAACATTAATTCGTAAGCGACTTCTTCATTAGTCCAATCTCCCAAATAGTTGGTTGAAACCCAAAAACATAATTTTGGAAATCCCTTCAACTCACGTCAGCTGTTCAGCCGCGTGACAGAATTATTGTAATCGAATTATGTCTATTATTTAATCATTAGTGATTAATGATTTGGGTACATACCTTAACTCTAAGCACCTTGCTAGAGTTTTGCAGCCATTTACTCATAGCAGTAAAGGAATATCTTTAAGTAGTCTTTCTTAGTTTCAAAGTTCCACTCTTATAGTCTTTAAAAAGTTCACATTTAGAATCATTTTCAATTTCCTTTGCAGATTGACGAACTTACTACTACGTTGAATAACGCCCAGCTCTACTAATTAGCCTGTAGACGTTGAAATGGTATTTGTTTCAATAACTTTCACTTCTGGTAATTTTTCCGACATGAAAATGAATTTCAAAAGTCCGTAGTGTATGTTTGTATGAGGAATATATTACCTTTGAAATCTGATGTATACTGTATTTTACGGTGTCAAACCTCAGTATTTATGAAGGTACTGTTAAAACAGTGGAGACGGCGTAAAAAAGGTTCACTTTTTAAACAAAAATAACACATTTAAAGTACAGAATAAATAAGTACTATTTCCGCGGAAACTATTTTGGGTACTTGTTTACTATCACTTTTTCAGGAGCAAATCTTTCCATTTTGAGATATATTTCGTATTTATGTATTCTAACGATGAATTAACACGAATAAAAGCCCAGAAAAATAAATTTATCGTAATAAAACGAAAGAATAAAAATAGCAAGAAGTTCCAACTTACAGTGTGTAGCAGGCGCGGATCCAGGGAAGGGGCAAAGGGGGAACATTGCCCCTCCCGAACTCCAAAAAAAAATGTTACGTTTCTTGTTAAACTCTGATTTCTACCGGTAAAACGCCAGATTAACGCGTAGAAAAATCGATCGGGAAGCAATCGATTTCCAAGTTTGTTTCATGCGTATTGAAGTTGAATCGGTTGGTTCACCGTTCTGACGATGAATTGCGCTTAAGTAACTTATATAGTAACATTTCTAATCTATGGTTTTTTTAGCTCTTTTGGCTAGTTGTTTACTTCAAAAACAGATAAAGTTTTCTAATTTGTTGGTGTACCGGTACTTAAGTTGTATTTTTGTTTGATATTTTATTGAGACATAGTTTTGAACTAATATGAAACGAACTTCAAAACTAACATCTTTCTATATGAAAAAAAAGAAGACATCAATCCCTCTTTATTCTGACCACTTGTACACGTAGGCCTACACATATTTGGGCGATAGGCCTATATGTACGTACCTTAATCAAATTAAGCACAAGTTTTATTTTTAATGTTTTGTCCAAATAAAAAATCCTTTTGTTAGTTCAGCATTTAACTTTACGTAATTCTAAATTAAAACTATTAAAAAGTTAATAATGAACAATGAAAGATAGTAATAAATAAAATATTATATTGTAGGCGTGTAGGCCTACGCAGGTTTTAATGTGAGAATAAAATTTAAATCTGAAATAGATTTGTTAAATTTCATTAAAGTCAAAAGTATTGTATGGTGAACAAATATTATTCACTCACTCGCAATATGGTTATAGGCCTAAATGATAAGTTACAATGTCACATCATCTGACTTCTATTTTCTTTTTCTTACTCGTTTCGGGGCTTATGTCCCAAAATCAGAACTTCACTCATTAGACGTCGACGCATAAAGTAATATTGTTTCGTAAAAAGCGTAATATTTTTGACATATTTAATACAAGTGAGAGTAAGATCTAAAGCAAACAATCAAAATTGCGCTGTACAAAGGCCGATGCCAAACTTAAGTTTTTAGACATTAGTAAATACAATAATAAAGAATTTAACAAATAAAACAATGTTGACAACCAAAATATTTCCATTCAAATTCAATGTTTTGCGTTAACATTTTTTATATTTTGTGGGACCCCCTCCCCCAAATACCAGTTATTTTGCATACCTGGGAAGTATTGCCCCCTCCCAGATGAGGTCCTGGATCCGCCACTGATGTGTGTCAATAAAAGGAAGTAGGCCTAATAGCAATGAATACTTAAATGTTAAGAAGCGCACGTCTTATGGACTCAATTCTAACAGATTTTACAAACTTGGCGCCCTAAAGATTTGTAGTTGGGCGCGACTCCGAGAGGAAGCGCTGGCAAACCATTTAGTGTGCGTTGGAGAGCGCGAGAGCGCGAGATAGTGTTTCTCCCCTCTCATTGGTATAACGATAATGCATTTCATTTGTACTATATTTAGATTGCTTGCCGAGTGCGGCTGGCTGAACGAAGGGTTTACCCCACTCACACAAGGACAGGGAATAAAAACTTTCGCTATTGCGTTATATACAATCCCAGTCACAATCGCGTTTTGTTTGTTTAGAAACTAAATATAACTTATATAGGTACTAGCATTACCCGTCGCGGCTTTGCCCGCAATCTTAATAGTATTATTGAAATTAGGAAATGCTACTTATACCCAGTGCATATTGTTTATATATAATTTTAATTTCTAACATTAATTTAGATATAATTAATTTTAAATTTAAAATTCTTTTGAGTTTAATAAAAGTCAAAATTTCAAGTTTAAAAAAGTCGAAGTTATTTAAGATTATAAATAAATTTTTACTCAGTAAAGTACAGTATTTATTAAAAAGTGTTAATCATATATTTCTTACATTCAAACTATAGCAAGTAAAGCTGCAACGGGAATTCTCATCTACAAAACATTTACATATTTTTAAAATTGAGTTTAAAAATGTACATAAAACTAAAAATAATATGTAAATGAGAATTATAAAAAATATATACACTTATGAAAAATGTAAATTTTCCTAAAAATAGACAAATAAATCAATATTAAAGTTAAATTTAATTATTTCAAAACTTCTTTATACACTATGTTAGATGTTTTTCCTCCTGGTGACAGAATTACTAAACTTGATGGACTACTTGTTCTGGAACATCCAACATATAATTGTCCGTGTGAAAAACAATCTTCTCTTAAATCAATTCCAGCTCTTTTTAATGATTGTCCTTGTGACTTATTAATTGTCATTGCGAAGCACACTTTAACAGGAAATTGAATTCTTTTGAAGTCAAAGGGATAGTCCGATGGTATCATAGGTATGCGTGGAATGAAAACTGATTCACCTTTGGCACTTCCAGTAATAACTGTTGCTTCAATAAGATTTTTCTGGAGGGCAGTCACACGCAGACGTGTACCGTTGCACAGTTTTGGAGGGCAAAGGTTTCTCAAAAGCATAATAGGTGCACTAACTTTAAGCGTTAAAACATGTGGTGGAAATCCAGGCGGGTTCAAAGAATTCAGGAACTCTGTTGGAAATTGTACTGCATCATCAACTTTTAAAGCTGAATCAACAGACATATATTGCATTTTTTCGAATTGTAATGAATTTAATAAAATATTATTAATTTCAGAAGTTGTGTCATTTTTTAATGTCAAAATGGCTCTTTCGCATAGCCAGTCAATCGATTTATCTTTGAGATTTTTAATGTCGGGATATTATTCTCGATATCAGGTCTTCCAAAGTACTTACTACTGTGCCTAATCCTGTAGGCAAAGTAATCTTTCCTTCTGACCCTGGATAATCGCCGTTTCCAATTTGTAACAGGAGTTCAGAAAAGTGCACAGCAGTAACATTTCCTCTTAAGTAAACTCTTAAATTTTTTGTGAGCGAAAGTTTCGTTATTTGAGGCCATAGATATGAACTATTGATGCAAGCTTCGACTTCATTGGCTCGAGTTCCTCTCGGTACAACTGGTAAAGTCTGACGAAAGTCTCCTGCTAAAAGAACTGTTACTCCACCCATCAAAGTATTCTTTGAGTTTCTAATGTCTTGCAGACATCTGCTCAAAGCTTCGAAGCCTTTTTTATGTGACATTGAGCTCTCATCCCAGACAATCAGTTTGCAATCCTGTAAAATTTTTGCTAGATTTGATTGTTTATTGATATTGCATGAAGGAGTTGTTGTATAATTTAGATTCAATGGCAGCTTAAAGGCTGAATGTGCGGTTTTTCCTCCATCCAATAATGTAGCAGCAATACCAGATGATGCTGTTGCCAAAGCGATGTTATGGCTGCTTCTCACTTTAGCCAAAAGCAAGTTAATGAGGAAAGTTTTACCAGTTCCACCAGGAGCATCTAAAAAGAAAACTTTCCCTAAGTTGGATTCAACGCTGTCTAAAACTCGATCATAAACGATTCGTTGTTCATCTGTTAATGAGGCTTCGTTTTTCAATACAGTTTCATTCAAAGCAACAATATCATAATTAGTTTCTCTCACATAATCTTTGTTTCCTAAAATTTCACCAGATCTTTTTGGATTAGGTAAACCGTATTCTTTCATGTTTAGTCCACCTAAAGCTAAAACAGAATCTTCAAGTAACTCTAAACACCTATTGTATACTAACTCTACTGATGGATTATTTTGTAAATGTTGTCCGTTCAATTGGTTCATAATATCTTCTGAAAGATCACCCTTAAATTTATTCCACAGACTCAATGCATCGGAGAGATGGCAAAATACCAGCATTACACTAAATAGTTCCCGCATTTTAAAAGGTGAGCGTGTTATTGCAGCTTCTTTTAAAGTAAACTCCCATTGCTGGTCATCTTCTAATAACCCGAGCGCCTTGCATGTTGCTTGGAAAGTAGGATACTCAATATGATTTACTGTTTTTAAATAAGAAAAGGATGTTGGGCCTCTAATGTGATGGAGAAGAATACGGAGATGATAACACTCTACGTTATTGGGATGAATAGTGTATACTCTACCTAAAGCATGATCCTTTCTTACTCCTGGCCAACCTTCTACAGCTTCTCCTCGTTTACGCCGAACAAATTTTTTATTTTGCCATACGTAGTACGAAGGCACTTGTAAGTAATGTAGAGTTTTAGCAAATTCGTCATTTTGGCATAATTCGAAAAATGCCAAAAGAGTTGTTGTTGGTTGATGAATAAGTTTTTCATTTATATTATCCACAGTAAAGTAAATACGTTGTCCATTTTCTAGATGAACATCAAGGTGAGTGACAGCTGGATACCTGTCATGAATTGAAAATCCTAAAATTCTCCAAACTGCTTCGGAACTACTTATATATCGACCACTTTCATACATTTTTATTTCACCTATCTCGTTTTTTTTCTCCATAGCAAATGCTGCTTGATCGTTGCCTTTAGTAATATATTTGCAAACGTACTTTATAGACTTTACAGAGCTGGTTATTTCTATATTAATATGGGCGTTAAAAGTACGTAACAAAACAGGGTTATAAGGTACTACCCATCGGTTGTCCAAATCTACTGATTTTATGTTCACCTTAAAACCTCCATCATCTGGCGATCGTCTTTTATATTTTGGATATCCATCTTCACCTCTTCGAGTTTCTTGAAGAAGCATAGCCGGATAATACTTAGTGCAACGCCCATCTTTCATGCAAGGAGAGCTTTTATTCAAAATGCCACATGGTCCATGTATCATATTGGCCTTGACTATCTCATAAAGTAGTAGATCTTCATCAGGGTTTGGAATTTCAGCACATACGAATTTATCTGCTGGTTCTTTTAACCTTTATTAGGCCTATTTATAACTGATGTTATAACATAAAATAATTTCATTTTGGACATTTACGATCTTAGTTTTGAGGTTATTATTAATCCTACATCTATATTATAAAGAAAATATAACATAATTATGTGTATAGAAAGTTCTAACAGGTTTGGCGTGCGAAGCACGCTGGGGTATCCCTAGTAGGTAATAAATAAAAAATATACACATTGATTTACATTATTCAAAACGTTCTCAAATTTTCAACTCCACGACAAGAAATCATTCCAATTCAGTCTTCTTTCCTTGTAGGCCTACATAGTGGTAGTTTTATAAAAATGTACAGCAATTACTATATGCAAATAATTAGACTAAACAATTCCCTATATTTTCAGTATACTTACAATCACTTATTTTTTTAAATATAGTAGACAACCGCCTATATTTTTTTCAGTATAGAAATCAATCCCTATGTATTTTCAGTATAGTAGACAATCGCCTACATTTTTCAATATAGTAGACAATCGCCAATATTTTTTTCAGTTTACTACATAATCACCTTTATTTTTTTATTATACTAAACAATCTACTATATTTTGTCAGTATACTTTCAATCGCCTACATTTTTCAGTATACTAAACAATCACCTATATTTTTTAATATAATAGACAACTGCCTAATTTGTTTTAGTGTATAGTAAACATTCACCTATGTTTTCCAATAGGTTAAGAAATTATTTTTGAACTATTGTGACGCGAAGATGCTCAAAAACATGTCAGTTTGCATAAATTGCATCACTTGTGTTTACAAACACCTATTCTCCCGGTACAATTCAATAAATTCCAAAAATCCTTTATTATCCATTATTATAGAAGTAAAAATTTACAAAGTATAGGGGAAAAGGGAAGATCAAACATCAAAAAGGAGAAAGTTTAAAATGACAATCGGACGATCACCCCACTCACAGTCCGATTCCGTCGGAAGTTGGATCATCTTGTAGTCTGATCTGGGACTCCGATTTGTACGATTATCCAACTCGTCGTCCATCAAGCCCATTCACGCTCCAGACATCGGACATTGAATCGGACTACAAATCAGACCGTGTATGGCCAGCTTTAATTTTGTTAACCTAACCTAAAATTAGTAGTTGGTTGTGCAAAATAATAAAAACAAGATTAGCAGTTGTAGGGTATTTTTTTCAAGTGATTTTTTTATTTTCAAATAATTGTATCAAAAATTAAAATTTCATAATTTGTAAATTTAAATCATTAAAATAATAATATTATGTTAGTTGGTTGCTATGGTAATAGATATAAAAAGTATTCAACAAACCATGTGTTGGTTCACTATAAATAGGCCACTCCTAGAATTGTGTTACTAATTAATTTACTAAGTATTTGATTTGAATCAGCTGTTTTATCTGTTATAGGGATGGGAGTGAACCCCAGTATTTTAATCATTTTCAACCCTTAAAGTCAATATTTTGCAAAATCCTTTCTTAGTGCGCCTCTACATAGTGTTATTAACGTTCCTTGAAAGTTTCAAGTCTATAGCTATCATAATTTTGGCTGTACGTTGATTATGAATCAGTCAGTCAGTCAGTCAGGACATCTTCTTTTATATATAGAGATTTTCAGGAACACAATTTGTTGTAATTATTTTATAATTGATATTGTAAATATGGCTATTTTTCTTTTAAGTTTAAATTTGCAATTGCGTATATAACATTGTAAATAATTAAGTAATAATATATTTTGTACTGCTACAAATATATTTTGTCAGTAAATATATCTATTTCGTGTATGGAAAATTAAATTTGTATTGAGTTTATAATAGGCCTACTTTGTAAATAATGAATTAATAGTTTTGTTTCTCGTTTTATTGCTACACGCATATTGACAGTCCAGTTTATAAATATAATTAGTTTATACTGCAATTTCTGAAAAATAAATAAAATATAATCTTTAAATTACAATCAGCCATGTATGTAAACGTTTGTTTTAAATACCTTCCATTTGTTATAAAATTGACAATTTTTTAAATACCAAGTTGGAATTATCTTCCTCAGAAAATTAAAATACAATTCAAAAAAGTAAAACGCAAGCCGGATCCAAAATTTAATACAGAATCTTTAGTTTATTTCTCATCACGCAAATATAAAAATTATATAAAACGGTAAAAAAAATTATAAAATTGTTTGAAGTGAGTCAATGTCAAAGCACTATGCTCCATGAAACTACATTGTTAAGCCTATCCTCGTGCGAGTTGCCGATTGCTTTCTCTTTTACTGGAGCAGACCATTAAATTTATGCATCGTAATGTATAAAAAAATCGTTTTCCCAGAAGTTTTGAATCACTTATTAAATTATAAAAATATGTATGTCAAGTTCAATGGACAACATTTTATTTAATCGCCTGGTTTTTTATTTGTATAAAAAAAATATATAAAAAGTATTCAATCTTAATTTTTTGAATTTGTTTTTATTTAAATGTTATATAATTTGAACAAGTGGGACGCCGACGGGCCAGTAAAGACCATATTTTGTGAATAACGAATTTGAAAATTTTAATACAAATTTTCATTACTAGGTGGAGTTTACAAAATTTCTCCTTTCGATATTTTATAGCCCTTATGATTGCCTATCCAACGATATCTATATCACTTCTCTACGACTTGGCATTCATGAGATAAAGTGCATTATGTAAATGAGTGTTTTTCCCACCTAGCTCCTTCACCTTAATAATAACCCCCTCACTTTATCAGACATTCCTATCCTAAGTTTTGATGAGAAATTCAAAAATGGTGTCAAAGTGAATATACCCCAAAATTTGAAAAAATTTGGGAGTCAATTGGGGGTCTTTACTGGTAAATAATTTGAAAAAGATGGCAAATAACTTTGTAGCCTTGGCGAAATCTGTGATTATACAGGTATAGTCTAGTCTTTGACAATATAACCTTAATAACATTTCTTATTTCTCTATTTTTATTCTCTATTTTCTCTATTCTTATTTCTTTATTTTATAATGTTAATAACTAACATTATTTCTCACAATAATAACATTAGAAAGGGAGATGTATAATGTTATTTATTCGCCATAAAATTACATGTGCTATGAGTACGTAGGTTTGCTGCCATGTGGGCTTAAAATACTTAGGTTTAAGCAAATAACAATATAATCTGGACTAATGAAGTTATTACCAAGTTTCATCAATATATGTTCAGAAATAAGCAAGATTGAACAACGTACTGTGTTTAGCATTTTAAATATCTCTGCAGTGGATTGACGTAGAACAAACTCCCTCTAACCGGTGGTATTAAATTTTTTGGAGTTTTGGCCACTTGCAAGCATATTTTCAAAAACTCGTAAAAAATATTAATTCTAACCCAATTCAAAAGTGTTCCACAGCTTTTTTTATATAGAAAAAGGTTCAGAAAATTAATATTAGCAACTAAAAAATTGATTGATGTAAAATTACAAAAGTTATTGGCTCAAGATAAAAAAAAATTTCAATAGGCCCTAACGGAAGAAAAATATTCAATTTTATTCCAATATAAAAAGCAGATAACATTTTTTTGTAATTTTTCAAAATATACAAATTTAGTTATAAATAGAAAAATATAAACATAATTATCAAATTCAAAACTTTTTTTCAGAAAATACATGTTTTTATGTTCCTGCGACAAGAAACGCTACTAAAACAGGCCTATTTTGAAAATGAGTAGGCCGATATATTTTTTACCTCAAAATTAATTTATATTATACCAAATTGTAGAGAATAAAACATAGAATTGAACTGTATACTTGAAAATGTTATGTATCCTTTTATTTTGGTCTCAGAAATTCTAGAATGAAAGAAATTGTCTAAACGTCTGACAAATTTCACCAAAAATTATGTAAATAAAGTTATATAACACTGTAAAATATTGTTTATAATTTATTTCAAGATAAACAAAAGTTTTGTAATTTAGTTCTAAATAGAGTGCATAAAAATAAATAACAATTTCAAAAACATTTCAGAAAGACATGTTTTTATGTTCCTGCGCCAAGAAACGCTACTAAAGCAGGCTATTTTGAAAATGGAATTACGAATATTATATACTTTATTAAAAATCAAATTTATTTGTACCAAATTGTAGAGAACAAATCATAGAACTGGACTGTACAAATTTTGTACAAATTGTAAACTTCTCTTCAATTATTATATTACTAGAACCACTTAATAATTACCATAACAATGTTTTATTTGTTTATACGTTATTTGCAGTCACTTTAACAAAAATTAACTATTTAGATCTAACCACTATCTCTTACCTTTCTTTATCGCTCACTGGAAAATAGAAAAAAGGTACATCTGCATTGGTTGATGAATTCTGACAATTAATGTAAGAACACTTTTTCCCTCCACTTTTTTTAGTACTCATCATAAACAATAACTAACAAAATGCTCCAATACACACCACCTACAACTTCAACGGAATATACAGCAATTAATATTAAACGCCTAAATATTCATTGCCTGCCGTCTCAAAATTTCTCATTTGACTGAAAATAGCTCTGCTTCATTTTCCGTCTCTTTCTTTCATATTCAGTCGCTCTCGCTCTGTATGGTCGTTACATACCAGAAAAATAGGGGAAGAAAACATTGTATCTCGCGCTCTCTCGCTCTTGACCTAGCACAAAATCATACGGCCATCGTTCAACCAATCTTAATATAATTATAAAGAAAACGCCTTACATTTCTTTCTTTCGTGGACTTATAAATAAACCCGTCTCGTCTAAATCACAGTTTGTACAAATTATCGATGATGTTTCTTTTACCTTAAAAATTATCTTAAGTATTGCTTACATATTGTATTGAAAAATATCATGAAAAGCATTTTAAGAATAAAATACTAACATTTAGTAAATACATTACCTTTAAAAATTTTGCTTACACAGCCACAATAAATAGGAAAAGAGAATACAAAAGTGTAAATATTCAAAGCAAATGAAATATATATCAGTCAAGTGATAAAGTTAGAATAAAATTGTAATTACTTATCAAATTACTACATCACTTCATAAATAAATTAACATTAAAAAAACATATTAAACTACCAATCTTTGTAACTCTAATATTATACATTATTGTCACTAATAAATAAGAAGAATCTGAGAAAAATTTATAGTAATAGATATTTGTTTTTTTACGTTAAAGCACGCAGTACCTTTTTTCGATTACAAAAAAAATCTCCTACATTGATTAAGTAATTGCACCTTTCTTAAAATAAAAAACATACACAGTTTAACAATACTGTATAGGATTACTCTTAAATTTAAAGGTGGAAAGAGAAGACAAAAAATGAAAACTCAAGAACAAATGCTTATTGTATTTAGCAAAAGGGATGCATTTTAAATTTAAATATTTACTTTTATTATGAACTTCCTTTGAAATATTAATAAATAGTCAAAGTATAAAAATTTCTATATCAACTGTAACTTTCTGTTCTTCGTAGCGAACTTTTCTTCAATATCGTTAGTTCCAATATGTTCTCTGAGTATTTTCTTCTCTATATACAACAAAGATAAGTTTGAAAATCTCTCTTGAACACATAAATTCGTTTCTTTAGTCCGACTAGCCAATCGTAGACCGAGTGAGAGGGAGAGGGGAGAAACACTCTCTCGCTCTCCACCGCACGCTAAATGGTTTGCCAGCGCTTCCTCTCGGAGTCGCGCCCAACTACAAATCTTTAGGGCGCCAAGTTTGTAAAATCTGTTAGAATTGAGTCCATAAGACGTGCGCTTCTTAACATTTAAGTATTCATTGCTAATAGTGAACAATAACCCATATCGCTAATGAACTTAAATAGACAAATAAACATGTTGGAAAAGCCTGAACAGTAAACAAGATAATTCGACCACGCACCTGAACCGCTAACGTGAGTTAAGTTTATAGGCCTATAGGTTTTAGGGTTTTAACCAACAATTTGGGAAATAGGTCTATTCACAACGGTGCTGAATAGCTGCAAAATGGTTCGCACGCCATTCCGCATTTTGGGAGTATCTTCAATACACGGAGCATTGCGTGCGTCGCACGCCAACCCCCGTGTTGGGAGTGTCTACAATACACAATGCATTGCGTGCTTCGCACGCCATTCCGAATATTGGAAGTGTCTTCAACACACAAAACATTGCGTGCTTCGCACGCCAACCTGCGTGTTTAAGTCCGATTTGGTTCAAATTTGGTACACATGTTGGTTGTCTAGTCGCTCGTACGAGTTTGCTAGCCAAAAAAAATCCAACAATCGGAAGCACGTTTTTGACCGGAATATACTATTTTTTTTTAGATTTATCATACGAAAATGATTTTGTTTTTGAGTTTTTTTCTGCACATTTTGTTTTTTACGCGACCTTATAGCTCGCTTGGTTCCCCCAAAATCGATCAAAACGTAAAATACCATAGGAGTACCCGGTTCAAAGCCATGTGGTGAGTTCTACCGTGGGGTTGGCGTGTGAAGCACGCAATGCTTTGTGTATTGAAGGTACTCCCAATATGCGGAATGGCGTGCGAAGCACGCAATGCTCTGGGTATCTTCAATACTCCCAATATGCGGAATTGCGTGCGAAGCATTTTGCAGCTATTCAGCACCGTCGTGAGTATACCTACTTCCCAAATTGTTGGTTGAAACCCTAAAACAAAGGGCTATAAACTTAATTTTGGAAATTTGCTCAACTCACATCAGCGGTTCAGCTGCGTGGTCGAATTATCATTTGTTAGAATATATAAATATATAAAATATCTTAATACGGGAACATTTACTTGAAACATATTGGAACATGTTCGAACTTCAGGCTATATTTGTTTTCCTTTGTTAGGGTGAATTTATTTTCCCGGGCCTTTAGTAGTGTTAATTCATTGATAGAATACATAAATACGAAACGTAAACGTATGTCAATACGGGAAGATTTGATTCTGTCATAGTAACAGCAAACAAATACCAATGCAACTTGTAATCCCGTAGAAGTGTTTAAACCTGGGGCGGATGCAGGGGATAATTTTTTGGGGGGAGGTGAAAATTTATCGTTTACGCGGAAATCGCCCTTGCTGATGTGATGCTTAACTGTTTAACACTTTATTACGTTGTACAATTTATATGATATTATAAAAGTACATTTCTCATTAATAACATTTTCCCCCCAATACAAACCGTTTCGCCGTTAGAGCTCGCCCAAAAGGGGCCATTTCCATTATCTGTGAAATTTCCAATATAGAAAAAACAGTTTTGAGCGCTCCGCTAGTTTATTGTGGCAATTTTCTTTACACAAATGGCAAAGCGCTTTCAATCCTTTAATTTATTACATTATACAATTTATATGACATAAAAGCTTGTCCCGAGATTTACCAGTGTAAATAATTAATAATACAATAATGTAACTTGATCTTGACACAGCAAATTATAAGAAAAGATGTTTTATGTATTTCATAAAATAAATTTACACTGGTAAATTGGGCGACAAGTACTCGTAATTCATCTTTCTGATAGGAAAGCCCTAAATTATTTACTCTGAGCACAGGCATTTTTGGTGATGAGGGTACATTGTCATGAGGCGTGGGAGAAGGGCATGAGAGGTATCGACAGATGTCTTAAAAACTTCAACGGTGATGTCAAATTCCAAAGGACTGACCGAGTCCGACCTCTTGCAAAAACGAAGAATGCGATCAAAGTAGGCAACGACATTCTCCCTGCTAATACGACCACACTGTTCCAACGCATCAGTGTGGCAAAGAATTGTGACGAAGAACTCGATTTTTTCTTGTCGTACGATCTGGGCCCGTACTCCTTCTCCATATTTGAAAACGATCGAAGCAAAGGAACCAAATCTGCTCTGTACAAAGCATTTGCAACCACACAAAGAAGACCCGGAACAATATTTGAGTCTGTTATCCACAATTTTATTCTGCTCTCCCGCTTTTGCAGCAAATAGCCTTCAATTTTGGTTTCATGTAAACATAACTGGATCGTTTACAAAATCCACCATTCTCAAAATTTAACCAAAACCAGTCTCCACCAATTACTTTCCTTAGGTCGGACAGTGTGTGCAAGAATTTTCAGTACGCATCCCAAAAGGTGTTTGTAAAAATCTTGAGCTTGCGTATCAGAAACAATCATACGAACCACGTCCAGCCCCTTGGGCCTACAATTTTTGTTCATATAAAAATACTAGGGGCTCCCCCTCTGCTCGCTTTACTCACCAGCCCCAGCGAAGCCAATGCAAACAGATTATTGTATTGTAAAACTGTACGGTAATTTCCATAAAATCGGTTATTTTAGCTTGTTTTTGAGCCCCCATTTTTTTTGCTTGTATGCCTACTAGCCTAACAGCCGAGATATGTCAA
>JAGFPH010011708.1:17724-29036 GCA_018207615.1 Philaenus spumarius | reverse complement strand
TTAAAATGGGAGGGATACCCAAATAAAATAAACCGCATTAACATTAAATACCCATATATTTATTACGCACTTTACCACGGACCCTGATCATAAGAAACTTATTTTAACCACAAGGTACTTCAAAATACATTTTTCAACGCACTCCCTAAATTGTTAATTCAATCTAAATATATGTTTATATACTCAAATCCAGCAATAGCGATGCATTTCCTGGTTACAATAGTTGTCCATTAGGCTAATTAGCGCCGACAACTCATGTTTTATAGATGAATTTTATTGTTAGCTGTGTTTTTATTAAAATACAAAATAATTATTGTATCCACCATAGCAACCAGTTTAACAAAACAATAACATACCTTCCATTGTTTTCCCAGCTGTTAGTACAAACCTTCCATTGTTTTCCCAGCTGTTAGTTTTAAACTATAACATAAAAGTGCAATTGAATTAAATAAATGTCTTAAGAACATACTACTGTTTTCTGAAAAGACATACATTCCATTTTAAATGAACCTAAAACAGATTAATGAACGAATTAACCTTTAATAATGTAGGCAGATTAAACGATGTTCTAAATTTTTTTATAAAACATACACATGTAATGTAGGCTACATTGACCAAACGAGCCTTTACAAATTATTAAACTAAACCTTGGCAGGTTTTTACTGTGTGTAAAAGTCAATTATTCCTGATTCTATGTAAGGACAATGTTCTGCCTACAATTTATTTTATAGTTTACAATTGTGCGACCACAGAGTGGTTAGTCTGCAGCTTAGGGCAGAAATGCATTCAAATGATGGAATTTTAATCACTGTTCGTTCGTTTTATGTAAACTACAACATCTTGTTAGTTTATGTAATAGTATACGCAGTACATTATACACGTTGTTAAAATTAATTAGTTCGCAGCCTGTAGCGACTCCTTCCATCAAAGTATCATGTACTAATGGATACGGCTCTGTAGCGCTTTCTGGTGGAGAAAATTAACGATTCATTTTGAAATAACATCTACGGAGTAAACAGCTGGGTGATGTATACGAGGACGAGGAAGCTATTATAGAGGTGTGGAGCTATACAATCATAAAAAATAATTTGATCAGACAGCTGAACCGTTGAAGTGAGTTTCCGCCGATTTCCAAATTAAGTTTTACGTTTTAGCGTTTCAAGGCGCTGAATAGCTGCATACGTGGATTTGATTCTTAAACTTTTATGGTATTTTACGTTTTGATTAATTTTAAGGGAACCAGGCGGATAATTTATAAATCTAAAAAATTACTTCCAGTCAAATAACGTGCTTCCGGTTGTTGGATTTTTGATCTAACGAAATCGTCCGAACGACTTAGAAACCCAACACGCCGGGGCTGCTCGCTCAAGTCACGTCAGCCGTTCAAATCCAGCTTCCGACGATTGGGATGCGAACTCGCAACGCTAGTTGTTCCTACGCCAGCGGAAAAAAGTTGCTTGAGAGCACCGGGGCTGCTCGCTCAAGTCACGTCAGCCGTTCAAATCCAGCTTCCGACGACCGGGATGCGAACTCGCAACGCTAGTTATTCCTACGCCAGCGGAACGAAGTTGCTTGAGAGCGCCGGGGCTGCTCGCTCAAGTCACGTCAGCCGTTCAAATCCAGCTTCCGACGACCGGGATGCGAACTCGCAACGCTAGTTATTCCTACGCCAGCGGAACGAAGCTGCTTGAGAGTGCCGGGGCTGTTCGCTCAACTCACGTCAGCCGTTCAAATCCAGCTTCCGACGACCGGGATGCGAACTCGCAACGCTAGTTATTCCTACGCCAGCGGAACGAAGCTGCGTGTGACTGGTACTTAATCTATGTTGTAAGTTCTTAATATTGTAGTAAAGTTATGAGAGGGTAGAACTTCGAACTTGGTCTGTTCTACTTGATTTCAAATTTATATACACCAAGGTTTCATCGCAGCAACGCTACTGTACAATCTGGCAACGTCGAAAATTGAACAGCTTGGATCTGCCGTGACGAATTTACTCCGCGATCCGTGACGAACGGCCTTGGTCACATGATTCTTGTGCTGATTTATCGGTTAACAAAAGTATTCTTCTACTAAGATATCTGTTTACATTATCCGTCTCCCCCCCTCCGGTGTAGCTTTTCAACATCTATTCGGAAGCTGCGATAGTGACAGTTTCACATGGTTTTGTAACCCGACTGCGAATAGAAACTATTGTGTCGAAAGCGACAGTGGTTACGAAGTACGGTAATTAATTGTTTCACAGTTGGCAGGACTGACACGCTTCCCAGCGAGCGCATTGTTCTTCCTTCGCCTAGTTTAATTGGACAGTTAGAGATAACAAAGTGAGGTTATGTTTGGGAACGTCACGCCGCCATGCGGATTGCGCATGCTCGGTGGTGTTTCAAGGTCGTTTGTATAGTGTATCTATCCTCGACTACATCTAATGCTGTAGGAAAATAGTTAACCTCGATTGAGAACGTCCGATGAACGCTAAGCTATAAAAAGTATTATATTTATAGAAATAATTGTAATTATAAAATGTAAATATTGATGAATAATAAACGTTCATTTCATGGTAGTTGTGTAGAAGAGCGTGAACATCGATTTAAAAAGAACGAAACAAAAGTTCCCTTTTCCTTTAAATGCAATGAAACTATACACTCCACTGACTGCGGCAAAACAAATATGAATAATATAAAACAAGTGTAAAAAATCAAACAACAAAACCAAAAGTTGGATAAACGAATTACAACATAACAAACTTCAGCCATCTTTGTTACCACATTAGCCTCTTTGTAAGACGTTCTACCAACTGTCCAACTTAATGTAATTATGTCGACAAACAGAAAACATATTGAGACTGGATAGTTTAAATATGCGTAATATTTGACCGGTGAACTCGCGCATGCGCTTAACAATTACAGATTCCTCACGCCGGCAATGCACCCCGAGAGGGGAAGTATAAGTAAGGCCCGGACCCCACGCTGTGTTTGTTGTGTCCAACGTCACCAGTACAACCTCAATAAAAAAAATAGACCTCTGCTCTTCACTGTATACCCTAGTTTGTCACTGTAATGTAACGGTAAATAAAAGTGATAAACACATTTTTCTTAGTGAACAGGACGTGTAAAAATTAGTTGTTTTATTTTAAATATATACAAGTGTCACAAAAAAACCTTATCGTGCTATAATACAGGATCGGATTCTATGCATTATAATAAATTAAAATATTCAGAAACATTTTACAAATTCGGGTTTGTTTATTTTAGTTTTTTGTTCGTTTTTTATACTGGAAATATGTGAACCAAGGATTGACAAATCTTTTACGCATGTGTTAAAAATTATGAGGAGAATGCGTTCTTGGAATCGACAAATAAAGAGAGCAGGAAGGCAGGAAGTATTTCCTGAGATACCCTTCCCGTTACATAATCCTATTTACTTTTCCCACACAAATTTCGTATGTGTATTAACTAACTTTCACCAACCTGGCGACTAACAATACAATGTTAAAAGAATACAAAACCTAAAACTAACTTTAACCTAACTAAACTTTAAATAATACAGTATGATTAAAACAAGATAGTATTATGGTGTCATTGGATCTACGGAACAGCCAGGATCGCACCAAATCAATGTCAAACAAGCACAAAATGTATTCATTACAGGAATTACCTTCCTCCTGACTAAACAAAAGGTCGTACGGAAAATTGTTTTAAATAAAAAAGTTAATTCCACTAATTACCAACAACTTTCTCGCAAAAAGTTTTCTTTTTGCCTAAAAATACAAATATTTCTCGCTTTGAACATTTTTGTTGTCATCACTTTTATTTTATAAAAAACTTAGTAAAATTTTGCATCACAGTTATAACATTTTATAATTTTGTATGAAACAAAACCTTACTTATTTATAGATATTTGTCATAGGTTTCTCTAAAATATGAAATACTTTTTTATAAAAAGGTTGTAATGTAAGCAAGTACGTAAAGTTATAAGAATGTGAGCGCTGTCTATTTCCTCAGTTAAATGTTATTTGTGGACCTATTTTTTTGTGGAATTGGTTGTACCGCCAAGGCAGGTTTAAGGAGAAGTAGACTGTAGAAGGGATGACTCGCCCATTAGGCCAAGTTCACTCCTAGTTTGCTCGAACTGTACATATTCAATTTGACAACCTTGTAAATATTCTCCAAGTGGCAGAACTATACCCTACTAGCATTGAGTTCTTCGAGTTTCATTCTTCCACTAGCAAATATAGGTCATACGTAACCCTGACTGTAAATGTACTGAATTGTGCATGAGTGACAGGGTGTGTGATTGTGTGTTATTTTAAACATAACTTTCTCTCACACATTCAAAATTAACGAATATATTATTTTTCTAGTATTTCTCCTCGAGCTACAAGTAGACACTCGAGTAGTACAGTGCGGCCAAGTGAGTTCTTGTTTCCTATTGGCCGGTAGCCATGTTTAACTTAAATTCTTATCTGCTTATATTCTATTTGTTATATCTTTTTGCGCGAAATAACGGAATACACTTTTTAAGAAGAAACACAATTTGTATTATTTAATTTCAATATACTGTACTGAAAATATCAAACTTTAACCATTAAATCGCATGTTTTTCCCTTTATATATAAAAAAACAAAAACAAAGAGGTAATTTCCCTTATAATTATAAAGAGATACAGCACTACTCTTTACGTTATAATTCTAAGCAAATGACAATATTTAGGTTAAGCATGGCGGCCGCTTCCGTATGTCTGTATCGAGTAGGAACACAATATCGGCGGGTGATTTCACAATAAAGCAGATTTTTCGTCATAAATTATCTAAATATATTGAAATTACTTTTATTTTAAATATAGTTAAACTTCGAATGTGGTCAGCTTTTTACATTTTGATATTTACATTATTGAATAAAGAAAAATATCGCAAACTTCGATATTTTCAGTCAAGTAGAAGAACAGATCAATTTAGAAAACTAAATGATATCCGCATTCGGACTGTCATAACCTTTAAAATGGAATTCAGAATAATTGTCCGATCATCATTACTCCAGTAGGCCTAACCTATACATTGCTCTTAGTGGCTGGGTCTTTATTTTATTTTCTCTCTCATAATGCCTTGTAATATTTGTCCGCCCCTGATATGGTCCTGTCAATGCTATACAGTATTGAAATAATATATCACGCGATAGTAACAAACAAGAACAAGCGTGGATTTGATTTAAAATACGCCAACTTTTGAAGAGAATCTACTCAACTAGTGCACTCTGGGGAGACATTTTGGAAACAGCTTTTGTTATCGTGTGGGATATGAAGCAACCCCCCCACCCCCCACCCTTCAAACATGGAAGTTTTTATAACGGCGACAAAAGAAAACATAATGTTTTGGGTTTGTGTCCGTTTGTCCGACAACGTATCCAGATCCTATCCTCAAAGTATAAGTTGCCTAGTACCAGGAGACCGAGCTAAAGCTCGATTATAAGCAGGGCTATGATTTCAATAATAAATATTGGATTATTGAGTTTTGAGGTTAGGTCTATAACATTAAACAACTAAATAAAGGGTATATAGAACATTAGGCTTACCTGTAATAAAAATACAGTTTAAAGGATTAACCATAATCTAAACGCTATGCCTCAGAAATAAGTCAGGCCTAAATTAAAGTTTAATATTTGAATATCGATTTAGGCCTAGGGCCTAGTTCGCTCACGTCAATAACTATTATTGCAAATTTCCGTGAACATCGTTTAAGTTAGGCCTATAACATTAAACAACTAAATAAAGGGTATGTTTATTTAGCAGAAGTATTCGTTGCCATGGTAACTATAAATAGATACAACATTAGGCTTACCTCTAATAAAATACAGTTTAAAAGAAAACAGATGATTATTGTAATGGCATTGAAAACATTTGCATCAGCTGTGCTTCGTTTAAAAGAAAACAGATGATTATTGTAATGACATTGAAAACATTTGCATCAGCTGTGCTTTGTATTGTTTAAAATGGACAAATTTCACTTTTTAATTTAATAAAAAGACGTAGAAAACGAATTTTCCCAGACTGGTGACCATTTCCAATCGATTTTTCGTGGCCAAAAGCCCCATATAAAATCAAAAAATCAAAAATCCTTAGACGGAGATTCCAGATCTATTTAGCAGACAGACAATTATCTCTCGCTTTAGAAGATAAGATAGTTAAACAAAACGGATAGTTAGCTGTAACATCCAGGGAACATTCCATTGTTTTACTTCATAATTTATATCACTTAAACGGGTTAACTGATAGAGTTGAAATTTTGTTACGGTACACTATTAGACGCTTACCTCCGACAGAAAATGAATCTATTTACTCTTTACATTCTCGCTTAACACGTTCACTGCTGCGCAAATTTATGCTAGGAAATGACCTTATATTTTTATATTTATAGTCTATTTGAGCAGAAGTTACTTTATTTTTGAACTTTTCTACGTAATTATTACTAATATTTTAAAGCGGACGCGCATGTGCGTCCCTAGCACATAGGCTTAAAAATGTCGTGCGAAGCACGCAGTGCTCTTTGTATTGAAAATTCTGCCAATTCTAAATGGCCTATGCCTTAGTCTGCAAAACTGCTATTTTTTACTTTTTTTTTATCTTAGGTTAATATTTTTTGTAATTTTTGAATTCTGCATTTTATTTCATGAAAGAGTACAAACACGAAATGACTACGACATTCCTTACTGTATCTTAGGAATAAAGGGGTCAAATGATAAACTCGACTTTGTAATATCAGTTTCTTAGACTTTATTTTAATATACATTTATTAATAAAGTAAATAAATAAACAATATGTAAATGGCAATAATTGTTAAAATCAGGGCAATTCAATTAAAAATCCACAAAAACTTGCGATCAATCCCAATAAAAAATCATAAAAACTAATACGATAACTGTATTGCTGTACTGTTAATCTAATAACGAAAATGATTACTCTATTTGCATTTAATATTTTAAAATATTAATAATAATAATAACAATTTATTACACTCATTTTACACATTATAGGCTACTACATTTTTACTAGCCTGCTACTGTATTGCTTTATTCTGAATTGCTATTATAAAAACTAAAACGATTATAGATTTATTTTCACGACCGTCTTATCTGATCTGCGAAACAATTTCATTACGTTAGTTCGCTACAGAATGCATTTGCCAAGACGTCTGTGTGCCTCCCTCCCTCCCGACTATCACGTGATCAAACCTATTCAATGCATAGGACATTATCCCACGAGACCGACCTTTACAATACTACCAACCGTAAACACATAATTACCCTAATCAGTAATACAGTTGTTGACATTGGTACCACGAAATTTAAAATCTAGGTCAGTAGGATAATATGCTTTATGGTTTGCGCTCTGAGCGAACAAGTAATCAGCTGACATCTCTGGCGCGGCGCCAGATGTACTGAGGGGGGGGAGGGGGGGGGGGGGGTTAACGGGTCTTATTGAATATTATATAAAATGATTTATAAGTAACACAATGAGGAACAATAATTGAATAATTGACTTGCGTTTAGAACGAGATCCTGATCTAATCCGTGACTATATATTGCTCGCTTGGCTTAACAACCCCACGATGCTCGTTCAATCAGATTATTGTATTCCCGGGTATGACGATTGATTAGGGTGGTGACGCATTAGGGCCAGGTTTCATTATGTACGGATGACAGGATTATTTTGTATCGCTGGTGGTCGTTAAAGAAATAAATCGATTCTTAATTTGTCAAGTGGGTTGCCATGGTAATAAATGTAAATGCTTTCAGGAAATGTGTTTTGGTTCAACATAGGTTGGAATTATAATACAGAAGAAAGCGGTTGGCTGTGAAGAATAATTATCTGATTCTAAATTGACTAAACCGGTTGCTTTGGCAAATAATGTTAATGCGTTCAATAAACATGTGTTGCTAAGCTTCCGATCAGCTGTTTTATATTAGTATTATGTTACAGGGCTGGGAGTGAACAACAACAAGTATAGCGACTTCACCGTTTAATTTATACAAGCGGCCACTTCCTCGTTGTCCGCTGAATCTTTTACAACACGATGGTGTAATGGAATACCGTGCTTTGAGCTTAATGGTTGAAACTCTCTCTTGTTCCCACGTCAAACTCGCCTTCTTCACGCCTAGTTAAGATGTCCGAAATGTGTACATACTTTACCTTATATCTGTCATCTGAGACATCTAAAACTTTGTAAGTTAGTCCAAAAATACTTAATTTTTTTAAACTATCCTCCATTATTTTTACCAAACACTTAATATCTTTGGGAATAGCAAAGCTATATAACTCATATTGTGTGTACATTTAACCTTGTACAAAAAACCAGAACGTGCTTTTGTATATTTTAAAAATGGCGAGCATTAAAAACGTTTAATGTCAGATATCTCCAAAACCTCAAACATTACAAACAAAAACATTACAAACCGCAAACATTACAAACAGCAAAGATTACAAACCGCAAACATTACAAACCCCAAACATTACAAACAGCAAACATTACAAACCGCAAACATTACAAACCGCAAACATTACAAAACGCAAACTTAGCTCAAAAGCTAACCGAATTATCGGCTAAACACTGAAAACATAATTTCTTGGTAGTTGTCAACTAAAGTAAACAGCTCAATATCTTGCATTTCCGGATCTATGTTTATTGAAACGTTTTTGTCTTATGTTCACCTATAGACAATATTTTCTAAATACTGTGTATACACAGCTGGCTGCTACTATCAGTAACGGTATAATACGTTATACACAGCTGGCTGCTACCATCAGTAACAGTATAATATGTTATACACAGCTAGCTGCTAGCATCAGTAACAGTATAATATGTTATACACTGCTGGCTGCTGCTATCAGTAACAGTATAATATGTTATACACAGCTGGCTGCTACCATCAGTAACAGTATAATATGTTATACACAGCTGGCTGCTACCATCAGTAACAGTATAATATGTTATACACAGCTGGCTGCTACTATCAGTAACAGTATAATATGTTATACACAGCTGGCTGCTACTATCAGTAACAGTATAATACAGGGTGCGGCAAAACCGACTAAGCAGTTTCTATCGATTACCACTCGGGCTGTGGTGGGGGTAGGAAGTCGCGCATAGTCTGTTGTTGTTCCGTTGGCAATCCCATTTCAGTAGCCAACATGGTTTGGACCGGTGCACATCGTGGGTTCGCCGTACGGGCGTATTATGAAAACAACAGATCTGTGATCGCTACACAACGAGCATTTCGGCGACGGTTCAACATTACGCGCAACAATGCCGTTCCTAATGCAACCACGATTCGGTCATGGGTTCGACAGTTGGAGGAAACTGGTAGCACACTAAGAACAGATACACATGGCAGACGAATATCCATAAGAACACCAGAAAATGTGCAGCGGGTGAGAACAGCAGTTCAACAATCACGATGCGTTCTGCACGAAAACATGCTGTTGCATTGGGGATTTCAGACCGCAGTTTGAGAAGAATTCTGCAGTTCGATTTGAAGTTTCATCCCTTCAAAATAATGATTGCTCAAGAATTGCGCCCAGCAGACTATGCTAAGCGTCAAAATCTGTGTGAGCAAATGCTTGCACATATCCATACGAATGCAGCGTTCTTCAGTAGCGACGAGGCACATTTTCACCTAAGTGGATACGTGAATAAACAGAATTTTCGCTACTGGGCCGAACTTAACCCCAGAATTACTCAAGAAAGACCACAACATTCGCCTAAAGTGACAGTGTGGTGCGCCGTATCGCAATTTGGTGTGATAGGCCCGTACTTTTTTGAGGAGGAAGGCGTAACCGTTACCGTGAATTCCACACGTTAAGTTTCAATGTTGCAAAATTTTCTGCAACCCAGGTTTGACGAGATTGTTGAAGAACATGTATTGGGGGACTTTTGGTTCCAACAGGACGGAGCTACGGCTCACACAGCTCGAATTTCACTTTGTGTTTTCAGATAAATGTTTCCGGGACGCCTCGTCTCTTTGAGGGGTGATGTCGAATGGCCTGCGCGATTTGAGCATTTGCGATTACTTTCTTTGGGGATATCTGAAGGAAAAGGTGTTCAAAAGTCGCCCACACACCCTACCAGAGCTAAGAGAGCGGATTATTGAAGAAGTGAACGCCATACCTCAGGATATGTGTGCAAGAGCTGCTCGAAACTTCAGAGATCGTCTAAAACAATGTATTGATGCTAACGGCCGCCATCTTGAAGACATAATTTTTAAAACTAAATGAATGTAAAATGGTATGTTCTACTAATTAAAAATTTTTCTCTATATATGACATTTTTTTTGCTCCTCAAAATTGCTTAGCTCGTTCTGCCGCATCCTGCTACACCGAAATGCTCGTTGTGTAGATCTGTTGTTTTCATAATACGCCCGTACGGCAAACCCACGATGTGCACCGGTCCAAACCATGTTGGCTACTAAAATGGGATTGCCAACGGAACAACAACACACTATGCTTGACTTCCTACCCCCACCACAGCCCGAGTGGTAATCGATAGAAACTGCTTAGTCGGTTTTGCCGCACCCTGTATGTTATAGACAGCTGGCTGCTACTATCAGTAACAGTATAATATATTATACACAGCTGGCTGCTACTATCAGTAACAGTATAATATATTATACACAGCTGGCTGCTACTATCAGTAACAGTATAATATGTTATACACAGCTAGCTGCTACTATCAGTAACAGTATATTATATTATACACAGCTGGCTGCTACTATCAGTAACAGTATATTATGTTATACACAGCTGGCTGCTACTATCAGTAACAGTATAATATGTTATACACAGCTGGCTGCTATTATCAGTAACAGTATATTATATTATACACAGCTGGCTGCTACTATCAGTAACAGTATAATATGTTATATACAGCCGGCTGCTACTATCAGTAACATTATAATATGTTATACACAGCTGGCTGCTACTATCAGTAACAGTATAATATGTTATACACAGCTGGCTGCTGCTATCAGTAACAGTATAATATGTTATACACAGCTGGCTGCTACTATTTGTAACAGTATAAAATGTTATACACAGCTGGCTGCTACTATCAGTAACAGTATAATATGTTATACACAGCTGGCTGCTGCTATCAGTAACAGTATAATATGTTATACACAGCTGGCTGCTACTATCAGTAACAGTATAATGTATTATACACAGCTGGCTGCTACTATCAGTTACGGTATAATAACTGTAGACCGGTAGCAGGTACATTCAATCTCAGACACTAAGTGGATTCAACTCCCCTAGTTCTTTCAAATAGACTC
>JAGFPH010011707.1:0-14728 GCA_018207615.1 Philaenus spumarius | reverse complement strand
CTTCGCCCCAGTGGCCCTCAAAGTTGCCATGTTAATCTTATGGAAGGTCAATCTTAAGGAAGAAGAAGAAAGATTTCTTTTGATTTTATCAGGGGCACAAAAAACAGCTGTTCGTATGAAAAGCTTAAAACAGCTGATTTTGATCAACAGCTGATTTTGATCAACAACTGATTTGGATCAAAAACTGAATATAATTTTAGGTTAGGAAAATCAAGCAATAGCGAAGCATTGCCATGTACACTAGTAGTTACTTATTTGTATTGATGTCAATATAAAATGTATTGAGGTTCGATAGTTGTGTGCGTTACGTGTTACAGAACAATTTAAAAAAAAAAAACATTGGGTTGGGTGTGCTTAAGACCACAAGTTGGAAGTGATGACTTCAATGACCGATTTATATTTTGATCAGTATTAATACTAGAGGAGAATAAAGGTCAACTAATTACACAAGTCAATATAATATTGTCAAAAATATTATATCATATTTTGAAATTGCATAATTATAATATTATAAATATAGTAATATTAGTATATTATTTATATTATTAAGTAATAATATTATAAAATTATAATAAGTATGCGAAAAATAGTGATCAGTATAATGTAAGCATTATTTATTTAGTGACTAATGATTTTGAGTGAGGTATTAGTGTATGCACTCTACATAGAGTTCTAAGAATAATTCAATATGTAAGGGTAAGGGATAATTATTATAATATTATAATAACGTATTATAATATATTTGGTATCGTCTATTCCCTCTCCACGCGCTTACTTGTCTTTATATACTATCAGCTGACAGGACAATGTCAGCTACTATTGCAATAATATGGTTACCTACAGCAAATGTTACACCTTAAAGTATTTTAGTTGGTTCTGTGTGTATTTTGAGACAGTGGGGTTTTTACAGCTTGCGAATGTGTTTTTACGCGATTTGTATTAGAAAAACGCTTTCGTCTTTTTTTCCCACGTTTTTTTTGTGTTTTTTTTTTTTTTATCTGTTCTGGATGCGACCGTACTGCATCAGATGATGATGTACACTGTTCTGATAGGGTTGGAAGTTGAGAAATGTGGAGACCATCGTCTGAAACCTGGGATTGGGAAGCTGACTGTACTTCCTCCACACTAGTATCCATTGAGTTGTCCGGTAAAGAAGGTGCGAGAGGAATGAGAACATCAAAGTGGCCTCTCGTCAGTTCCCCAGTAAACCTTAGCCTTCCTTCTCCCTCAATCGGTTCGCCAAAACTCTCCCTCAACAACAAAAAAACCATCTCTGTACATCTGAAATTCATAAAAAATATTTCGGATGTTGCTTGAATTTCACAGGAGGTTCAAAAAGTTACCGGTTTGCTCATATCCGCGATATATTCTTTTTTTGTTGAATAAATATCTCCTGTTACTTTTAAAGTATACGGTTTGAACCTGCGCCAATTGTTTGGAACACGACTAACAACTCTGGTCCTCACCTCAAACCCCAGTGAATCAGTGCCATTTACAATAATTAAAGCCAAAGAGTAAAATAAGTATTGGCCATCCGGCCTAGAAGAAACTACTCCGTGAGGAATAGATACTCCATTAACGTGTATGACCTCCATTGTTGTAATATGAAGCTAAATTTTATATTTAAGTGAGTAATAATAAGTTACAGTAAAATAAAACAATGTAAAATATTACTTTGTCAAAATGTGCAAAATGTAAAATGTTGTGTAAACTTAATTCAGTTAGACAAAGATCAATCTTCTTTACAAATCTTAAAACGCACAAATTTAATAATTATAGTAATAATAATTATCCCTTACATATTGAATTATTCTTAAAATTCTATGTAGAGTGCATCCATTAATACCTCGCTCAAAATCATTAGCCACTAAATAAATAATGCTTACATTATAATGGTCACTATTTTTCGAATACTTATTCTAATATAATATTATTCTAATATATTAATGTTACAATAATTATTATAATAACGTATTATTATATACTATGTATCGTCTATTCCCTCTCCACGCGCTTACTTGTCTATATATACTATGTATCGCCTATTCCGTCTTCACCCTCTGACTTGTGTCTACGCAAAAAGTTTGCGTGACGCGAGATTTCACAAACATAGTCAAGCGAAAGTGCCCAACGAGCCAATAGAAGTTACAACTTCAAAAAAAAACTCTTTAAAAACCATCTCTTAAACATTTCTGTTTAACTCAAAACATTTCTTTAAATTTTACTCATGTGTAAATTGCCAGTTAAATTGGAGCTGTTACTAATTGCAACGTAGTACTCCTTTCTGAAATCGTGTATTTTATAATTTGACAACAGTGAAACAGTGAACTAAGTAAAGAGGTGTTGGTAATTTTTAGAGACACTAGAATCATAGTTTTTGTTGCAAATATCTCTTAAGGTACGGCTACACTTGTCGGATTTGGTCTGGAAAAACTGTGGAACCGTCCTTCTCATGTTTTTAAATGGAAGCGACTACATTCGTTCGGTCCGGTCCTCTCCGGACCAACGCGGAAGAATCTTACAGGGAGCATTCATCCGCATTTTGACGAAAGTGAAAGGAGCGGACAGGAGAGAATCTGACAAGTGTAGCCACGCTCTTCGGCAGTGCCTCGGGTGTTTCCGCGAGCACTCGACACTTTCCGATGTCACGTGACTATCACGTAGAGTGCGTCATTCATTTACTGTAATGCATTTATACTGTTCCAATAAATAGATTATAGTAATAGATGCAGGTAGTGCCTACAAAGTTCAGCTGCAATAATTACTAGTCGTACATAATTCAATGACTTGTACAGTTACATTATCTAGTACAACGTAGGGCTCTTTTTCTTTACGCCCGTTGTAATCGGGATGGGGTGTCGGTTGAGAAACCGCGTCACGCGTTAGGAGTAAAAGCAGGAAAGTGCCTTTTTATACCTTTTCTTTACAAGAGATACCTCAGGAGTCTCGGTGGGTGAGTGGTTAACGCACTCGACTTCCACGCTAGAATCCCTGGTTCGATCCCCGGCTGGGAATTTTTTTTTTAAATTATAGGATAGTATACGAATATACGAATGGCCAAAGAAGCATAACTTCCACCGTCTGGTCCGACGCAGACCCAATTTTTTTTTTTTTTTTTAATGGAGTGTACCCATGTTGATCGCCATGCCTTTTCCTCATATTGTAGGCTCATGAGGCTCATGAGAAGGAATTCTTCATCTGAACTGCTAGATCTCGTACATGAAGAACACCTTTTTGTCCATGTCTATACTCGGAATGTCGGAGGAGGCAAAAGGATCGCGCATCCTTCCGAATTTTTGTATAAGTGGATGCAATTACCTCACATAAAATTCACCGTACCTTACCGAAACCGACAACATGAACCAAACGAATGCCATTTTATGATATTTAAACGTCAATTTAACAGCACAAGTTCCTTTATTCATACAATATGACACTCGTTGGACGCTGTGTCCCAACTATCGTCCATAACTATTGAAGTTTCCGACTAATTGCTGGCCCTCTTTCAACCAGTCATGGATCCTTAACAGACCCCAACTTCAAGCCCGTCTGCTCTTTTAAAAGGTTTTGTGATTTCACACAGAACTAGATGTTAACTCGTTGCTCTTCCATCACACAACCACCGCAAATCAAATGGACAAACATTATTTTACAAAAACAACTGTTAGCTTCAACACAACTAGTTGGCATAACAACACACAACAGGTAATATTTCTGCACACAATTTTAATCTGAGTTTTTTTAAAACAGAGAAAACAGTAGTTGATTGTCATCACAAACTCCTTGCTGGGTTTCCCTAGTTCCACACTTTTGCCCAGCGCACTGCGCAACGCTGAGCGGTAGTGTTTACCTAACTGCGCAGTTGTGCTGCGTATTTGACTTTTTATCAGTTTAAAACTATAACAGCACTGCTAACTCTCCCAATCCTCCCAATATCATGACACAAGTGGTTTTTTATTTACTTTGCGAGCGTATTTTTGTGCTATAGCGACTATCAATAAGCGGAAGCGTGTTGTGATTACTTTAGGTGATAAATTAGCTGCTATCAATGAAATCGAAAATTGGTGTTTATTGAAAACTATTGCGATTAATTTAATGAGTATATTGTGATATACAGTAATCATAAAAATGGAATTTTAACTTAAATAAAGAACATAAGTGTTGCTTACAAAGAGATTTTTTAATTAGTTTGACTTTCAAAACTGTAGTGTTAGATAAAAAATCGTTATCCGAAACGGCTACCCCCCCCCCCTCCCCCATTAGTTCGGTTAGCCGGGATTTTGCTGTAGTACATAAATATATTCCTTTTAATATCTCTTTATCGTTGATTTTGGATTGGTTAAGGGCCGCCATATTGAATCTGATTCCCATAAGAACAATGCTGCAGAATAATATTTTTTTCCGTTAATTCGAGAAATAAATTAAAAAATTTGGTTTCATTTTGAAGTAGTCATATGCAGATGTTGATTGCCGAATACATTTTCAAAAACTGTTGTTTTGTTTTCATAAACGTATGATATATAAATAGTAAACTTTATTAATTGTTTACTCAATTGCAAAAAAAACCTTAGCAATCAACACCCACAATCTATTTTACTTTAAGAAAAAATACAATTTTCTTTTTTGACGAAAATAACACAAAAATATGCTTAAAATTGAAAGCATTGTTAGGTTAGTGATTGAAATTGTACCCAACTTCGCCGTTTTGAATTTAGGGACTCGAGCCTTAATACAGGCAGCCAACCACATTGTTTGGCAGCTTTTCATCACAACTTTCCAAATAAAGAACAAAAAAGAATTATGTACCACTTTTGTTGATCAAAAGGCCAATCTCCTGCCATACAAGGTCCTTCTTCGTGGTGTTTTTAAACTCTTTATCGGCCATATTCCACAGTATTGGATGACCACAGACGAGTTCGATAAGCTGTTCATTTTTACTAGCCGTAAACTTATTAGACATTCTAGATATTATATAAATAATATCCATACAACTACAGCACTCTCTTGTAGAATTAAAACTAGTGTCCAAAAATAGCTCTGTTGCGCTCCGCGGTCCGCACTTGACTGCTCCCAGAGGACTCGTCCAGTTGCGCAGAGCGCGCTGCGGATTGCGGAGAGGTCTAGAAAACGGCTTCGTTCAATTACATGTTGTTGAGTAGGCTCCGCAGTGCACTGGGCGCAGTGCGCTCAGCAGAAAGTGCGAAGCTAAGAAAACCCAGCTTTAGAAACTAATATCACAAAAATGTGGTATCGACCTCAACACGCTTCGATGACTAGTCTTACTTTAAAAAATCCTGGAAATGTTTGATCTGACCTTGTAATATGAAATGTATATATAAACCAATGTTTGGTTGATATTGTTTTTATTCTTCGATTGATAAATCAAAATATATAAACATTTAATACTACATTTATTTAACAACAAAAATGTCCTCTTTTAATTACACTGTGTTATAATGAAGGTTGTATACTGAGCAATTTCAAAAATGTGTTAGTACCTAAAACGTAATTTCTTTCTATGTAAAAGCACTGAAAACTTGGCTCAGCTGAGAGTTTAATGTGGTTTATTTTAGAAAGGAGTGGACAAGGGCGCTAATGAACACGCGTGGGGATTGTCAGAACTAACAAACCAATCACATGCAAAGTTACAAAAATACTAAATCTACCTCAATGACTGGATGCTGTACAGACAAAGGATTTTTACAATTGTTAAATATTCTGTTTGTACGCTAAGTGCATTACGTATTCGTGTGATTAACAAATTAACAACACACGTGAGGGTATTGATCAACTGAAACAATGTTAGCTTCATTTAGCTTTAACTAACATGTTACATCCTACAACAAGTCACCATCGAAACATAATCAATAAACAATACCTAATCAAACAATGGAATTTATCTGGGTCAATAAATACAAACACCTAACTTCTATTATTTTCTTCTAATTTTAGGTTCTGAAAATTGTTTTTATCTAAAGGATAGTTATAAATAAATATTGAGCTTGACTTGTGAGAAGATATACTTGATAGAATAAACTTAGAACACAAAATCTCACAACTAATACGTTTATTAACTCATACGCGTTTCAACGACAAAGTCTCCTTCTTCAGTGATGCACGAGGTATAATAATCAAACTATTACCCCAGCAGTTATAGTTTGATTGTTGTAACTGGTGCATCACTGAAGATGACGACTTTGACGTTGAAACGCGTTTGAGTTCGTATTAGATGTGAGATTTTGTGTTAAAATTTTTTTTTTTATTAAGTAAAGGATAGTTGTTTATTTAGATTTTAAAGTAATATTAAATTAACGAATACAAAATTTTGATTAAAAACACAATTTGAGATATTAATCTATATAATAAAATAAATTGCTGTTCCTTCTGTACGCGCATCACTTGAGAACGGCTGGACCAATTTGGCTATTTTTTTGTTTTAACATGTTCGTAATAGTCCGAACTAGATTTTTATATAAAGAAAAAATTTCCCGAAAAAGTTTTAAATTTGGAAAAAACTAAACAGCCACTTTTGCACTCAAGACCATAGCGCACAAAAACAGGTGTTCGTATAAAAAGCTTAGCAAAACGTCATGTTTGTTTACATTCATTACCATAGCAACTTTAATCAGCATTTATAATCAGTTTATTATTCTTTAAAAAACCAGCTTTTACTTTCTCCTCCCTATACGTAGTATATGGAGAAAGTATTGTTTTCGTACAAATGTTCGAATTTGAATTTTCAGTTGAATTATCTGTTTTGGTGCTCCCAGAACCCCAAAAAATTGTTTAGTGCAATTATCTGTGTTGGTGCTCCCTGAACCCTAAAATATTTTTAGTGGAATTTTTTGTTTTGGTGTTCCCTGAACCCAAAAAAGTGTTTTTAGAGTGGTGTCTGTCTGTCAGTCTGTCTGTATGTATACACGACCAGAGAGGACACTATTGGTCCGATTTTCATGAAATTTGGTATGTAGGTACTAAACCCTAATATCTCCAGGCGGTTTTTTAATTTTTTGGAATTTTTAATTTTTAAGGGTAATTTACTCCTAAAACCCCATAAAAAATGACATAAATGCAAATTTCTCAAAAAAGGCTCTAACGATTTTGATCAAATTTTCAGTATTTATAGTGCTTAAGATGCCAAACAAAATGACACCACCCGCTTTTATCAAAACTTCGGCGTTTTATAATTATGGGGAAATGTTTAAAAATAAACAAGTTTGTGTTGTCAATCTAGCATAGCGGCAGCAGCCGCACGGGGTAGCACCACGGTAGTGAGCACGGCCAGTAATTCATAGGTCGCGCGATCGAATCCCGCCTGGGACAATAATTTTTTTATACGATTGACGTAGGTAGAATATTATTTTTTTGTTTTGTTCTAAAAAGTAGTAAATAAAATGATTAAAAACAATATTATTTTGACTACAGTAAGTTGGGAGAAAGTTTGTGTCAGTTAACTGATACCGTTTATTTTAGATTAGATTAAGAAACTAAAAGCAAACAAAAACAAAAATCAACGTAAAATGCTTACTATATTTTAATTCAATTGAAACATTGGTTGTTACATATTATTTATAAAACAACTGATTTGGATCAAAAACTGAACATAATTTTAGGTTAGGCCTACAATGAACCAAAACGAGTTTATTTGCAACCAATTGGGCTAATTTAGAATCAGGTTTTTACAATTCTTTTCAACTATCAGTTTTTTTAGATTAGGTAAAAGCAAACAAAAGATTTTCTGTATTATCTATAAAGGTTTACAAACTATAAATCTAAATTTGTGTAGTATATTCAAGTGGCATAAAACCATTTGGTATTCGATTACTTAAGTCAATGTAATGAAATGGAATAACTACCCTTCAAATTAAATCAAGCATTAGCGAAGCATTTCTGAGTCCACTGGTATTATATAAATATAAAGGCGCACAATATAAATGTTTATTTAGGAATATATAATATGTTCTCAAATTGTTTGCTTTTACATGGCCGTAGATCCAAAGGTACTCACCTGCCGAAACTGTTCTAAACAAAATTAAGCCCAATCTTTTTTCAATTCTGGCGTTACCTTATCAGTTATATTCGTTCATTGGAGATACCCCATCTACCACATAACCTTGTTCTTATATGAGCACTTCTGGACAGATTCCAGAAGAAAAAATTATTTGATGATATCGTTTGCTCTACATAGGTACTAAAACACACCAGTTAAATAAAATGTTTGAAGGTGGTGTTATCCTGAAACCTAATAATGTTATATGAAATGCAATGTAACTATGCAAGAGTATGAGCATACATGCTTGTTCGTCCATAGAGTAAATGAATCCTTGAATGTCTTCAATGAACTTATTTAGTTCAATTAAAATCTCCGTTGCGTTGGAATAAACTTCTGGTATCTACAGCGAGTTGAAATGGTTACAATAGTACTACTAATAGAAATAATTCGACCACGCAGCTGGACCGCTGACGTGAGTTGAGCAAATTTCCAACAATTTGATAAACAGGTCTACTCAAGAAGGCGTTGAACAGCTGCCTCTGTACGCAATATATTAGTAGAATTTGTTTCCTCCTAGTGGCCTCGCGAGTTTGCACCACTTGGCTTCGAACCGGGTACTTATATGGTATTTTGTGGGGAACCAAGCGAGCTATAAGGTCGCGTAAGAAAAACAAAATGTGCAGAATAACATCCTACATTTATATCTTTAGAAGAAACTCTAAAAAAATTTCATTCTCGTGGTAAAAATCTTAAAAAATAGTTACTTCCTGTCAAAAAACGTACTTTCGGTTGTTGGATTTTTTTTACTAACAAACTCGTCCGAGCAACATAGACAACCATCACGTGTACCAAATTTGGATCAAATCGGACTTAAAATGCGGCCGTTAGAGTCCGAACACATACATATATATATACGAATTTTAATGACACCCCAAAACGTGTTCTGGGGACTATGATCGATGCTCATTTGCTACTCCCTTGGGTCTCACCAAAAGGGCTACTGCAATAGCTCATTTTTTCCTATGGAAATTCGCTAATAAAAGTACAGAGAACCACCTATGCATCACTAAACCTTAGAAGATATGTAAATGTAGTTATTATTTATTACATTTATGTTCTTAGTTTTTAAGTTTAACTAAATTTGATGTCAGTAATTTTTAAGAAGGTACTGAACGAACCATAATTAAATTAAATCTGTTGGTACTGTCACAGGCAATATACACATTGTTACATTTACTACAGCATGATAGTAGTCTACCTGATAAATGTCCTTCTTGCCTTCATACATATAGCCTACATCAAATTTAACTATTCGCAAACTTATAACTTGATTTAAAACAACAGTCAACTTTGCCATTTACCTCCAGGCAACGACAGGAATATTCAACTTGTTTGTTATAAACTTGTATAAAACACGGAAAGAAGAATGCAAATGACGCGGAAATTAAGTTAGAAATTGTTAAGTACTTTCGCTTATAGAATAAAATAACTTGTCATGAAATACATTCAGGACGCGGTTACGTTTAAATTGTATTTTAACTGTGTACGAAAATTAAACTGTATTTGAAATTCAAAAACCTGTAACTAAATGGTTCCTCCGACACTTCGAGAAAAAGCATTTTCGTATTACAATATTTTGCACATAATTTTTATCTGATTCGGAAATAAATTGTATTTATTGGCTCTTGTATAAATTAAGGTTATGTGCAGAGCATTGTCGAAGTATGCTTCATTTTTCTGATGTAGTTGTATTCCAACGAAAGTTTGAAAAGTGGGATCTTTTATTTAAAGGTGTTTACTTAATAATATTAAATGTAATTATAATAATAAATAATAATAATAATAATAAATGTATTTATTTCCTCAATATGCTACAAATTAATAACAATCATTCTTTTTTATACATAATTAAACAAAAGTCACCAAAATACAAAAATTACTAAACACGTGACCAAGTTCAAACACTGTAATAAACTTGCCAAGACTGATGTCAACGTAACACTAAATACATAAAAACTAAATAAATATATTACAAGATTTATACATACAAAAATAGGAGAATTATACATACAAAAATAATATAAAAAACAAAAGAAATATAGTCTTACTTACATTGATCTGTCAAACAAAACAAAAGAACAAAAGAATGTTGGTGTATACAAGATTGATAATCTTGTAATTATAAACTACAAACTACTTAGCATTTTAAACTATATGTTTTATATAATCAGAAGGAGAAAATTTAGGGCCTTCAAGGCATTTTGCCCATTTGACGGTTCCTACTTCTTAATATTGTTGTTTTTTAAGAAACGTTCAGATAGTGAAAGTAAATTACTACTAAATTTGAATTTTTTTTTCGGCCACTTTAATAAACTTTTAAATCATATTATAATTTATTGAATTCAAACAATTAATTGTTAACTAAAGTTCGGTGCTTCCAATGTAAACACTATTCCAAACAACAATGTATCTATAATTAAAAAAGAAAATAAACTAAACATAATAAATAACAATTGGTAACTCATGAAAGGACAAGTCTTGATAGGAAAAATACACAACAAAAGAAAAACATGTAAAAAAGTTAAATAAAAAAAAAACACATCTGTGTACTACTTTGGAATGTCAATTAAAGAATCAAGGTTCTCCAATGTAAACAGCAATTTTTTTAGCTTCTTCAAAAATAAGCTAATGCCATGTAATTGCTTGATTTCATTAGGTAATCTATTGAACATTCTAGGCGTCATAAAATTTATGGTTTTAGTATAAAAAGTGTTATTAGGTTTTGGTACTTGGAATTGGTTCCTTGTTCTTAATTTTTGATTATACTCTATTGAATTTTGAGGTAAGATACCACTTTTGCAACAAAAGATTTTTTTAAATTTGTACACAAAAATAAATATAATTGGCAAAATTTTTAAGTGTAGAAAAAGAGGACGCGAATGAACAAATTTACTTTTCCCTAAAATTAATCTGATTACATGTTTCTGTTGATAATACATTGTGTTTAAGTAGGTGTCATAAGTACTGCCCCAAAAAATTATTCCATATTCAATTCTTCTCTGTATCAAGGAAAGATACAACATACGCAAGATTCTTTCGTTACATAAATCTCTAAGGAAATAAAAGTACCGTATAACATTGTTAATTTTATTTTTCAAACTAATTGTGAGGATTTTCCAATTTTCTAATGTTTGATCATTTGTATTAATAAGGTACCAATCCACAAGCTTCAAAATTTTCCAAACCCAGTAAAAAGCAACAATATAATAAATTGTATTTACTTTTCTGTTACTACTGTAAAAGAAATTAAATTTTCAAATCCTCTCTGAGGAAAAGAAAATATTTCAAACAACAAATTTCGTGTTTTTCGTTTTTTAAACTACAATAAACACTTAAATTAAAAATAATTAAATGATACGTTTAAATACTTTGCTTTCTTCACCCTTAAATGAAATTTGTTTTTCTTTTTCAAATAGTAGTTTCAGCTATACTACACACAATAAAACTAGAATTTATAAAACTTTTTCTATTTCGATCTGCTCAGGCCTTTAGTTGAAGTGAGAGTGCTTCCATTGCTTCACAATATCCTGTAGGTAAAGGAAGACATGTTTAATTTTGAGAAAACATAACAAATGTACGTCATGAAAAATAAAAGGGATTATTGAACTCACAGTAAAAAGTGTTTAACTCCAAGTATGTGTTTACAATAATTAACTTTAAAGTTACAGACTACACAATTAATAGGTAAATGTTAGAACGTTTTATGATGTATTACGTAAATGTTGTTTTGTTGTACGGATGATCATCGATAGTTAAAACATCGATGTTAAAATCGGCAGTAACCATCGACGTGACAATTATATAGACCTGAAAACATCGATGTATTTTAACGGTAAACATCGATGTATATTTAAAAAACGTAATCGCTTCAGAAAACCTATTAACCTTGCCTTTTATTTTTTATATTTATAACCTAAACGAGTAGAAATTATTTTATTTTTTATTTTTGAACCTTTCTACGTACCGTAGTGGGGTGGGATAGCTGAAAAATATTTCACATCTGGCAACCAATACGCCCCTATATAACGTAATAATCACTGCGAAGCACGCAATGCACTGTGAATTGAAAATACTCCCAATACGGGGTTGGCGTGCGAAACACGCAATGCATTGTGTATTGAAAATACTCCCAATACGGCGTGCAAAGCACTGTGCGTCGGCCGCTTCTCATAGTGTTCAGTGTCAAACTCACATGTGCGTCCTTAGCAGTGAAAGTGTTAACTAATCGATACAAAACGTAAAAATTGAATTTATATATGATGTTGACTTCTTATGAGTTCTGTTCTTAATGATGAATGTCGAACTCAGTATGTCAATTCATGATTAATTTATCAAAATAAATGCACAAAAAATACTGTAAATATTTATACGGGGAGAATCATCGATGTAGCAAAATTATGGGTGATTTCCATCGATGTAAAAAACATCGATCATCAACATGAAAACATCGATGTTTTGAAATCATCGGCCATCGACACTCAACCTTGTTTTGTTGTGACCCAGAAAACATTAAGAGTAATTATAATTGTGCAGTGTTATTTTACTCCAACATTTCATATAAACTGAAGTGTATTTACTGGATTTAAAACGACAAATATTGCATAAAATCAATGCATTAGATGACACTTCTATTCGACCTTGAGACATTGATATAAGCTAGACGTTAGGGGGCGGAGGTGTGGACAAGGGAGCTAATGAGCAATAATTGTAAGGATTGACACTAATAAACAAATCCTTTAAAAGTCACCCAAAAACTGGAAGCTATAAAACCAAAGGCATATGAACAATGTTTTTACATTTCTTTCAAGTTCAATAATTCGACCACGCAGCTGAACCGCTGACGTGAGTTGAGCAAATTTCCAAAATTAAGTTTATACGCCTATGTTTTAGGGTTTCAACCAACAATTTGGGAAATAGGTCTTTTCACGACGGTGCTGAATAGCTGCAAAATGGTTCGCACGCCATTCCGCATATTGGGAGTATCTTCAATACACAAAGCATTGCGTGCTTCGCACGTCAACCCCCGTATTGGGAGTATCTTCAATACACAATACATTGCGTGCTTCGCACGCCAACCCCACGGTAGGATCCGCCACATGGCTTTGAACCGGGTACTTCTATGGTATTTTACGTTTTGATCGATTTTGGAGGAACCAAGCGAGCTATAAGGTCGCGTAAAAAAACAAAATGTGCAGAATAACATCCTAAATTTATATTTATAGAAAAATCTCAAAATCAAATTTATTCTCGTATGAAATAGTACATCTCAACAAATAGTTACTTCCGGTCAAAAAACGTGTTTCTGATTGTTGGATTTTTTTGGCTAAGAAACTCGTCCGAGCAACGTAGACAACCAACATTTTTACCAAATTTGAACCAAATCAAACTTAAAATGCGGCCGCTAGAGTGCGAATACATATATACATATATATATATGTATATATGATTTTTAATGACCCCCCCAAAAAAAAAAACGTGTTCTGGGGGGACCATGATCGGTGCTCATTTGCTACTCCCGACCTTGGGTCTTACCATAAGGGCCACTGCAATAACACATTTTTCCTATGGAAATTCGCTAATAAACGCAGTATAAGTGCAAATGAACAGCAAGTGTGATTTATTAACTAGAAAGGTATTGGCTTAATTTATGGCAATAAAATGTAGGTTACTGGTACAACTTACAGACCAATGATGTTTTTAAGCAATTTAAACAAATCTAAATTGTTTTTATTCGGCAGCATGTTTAAGATTCTTCAAGTTCTTCTTCTTGGCGTATCTAAAGACTAGTTGTACTTGTAGACAGTAGGCTTACAAATACAGTTTTGAAAATACAACTAAATTTCTAGCGAATAATGAACAACTTTAATTTGAACACAATTTTTTGATTTAGCACTGTTCTTGTAAATAAAATCATAGCTATTAAAATGAAACCAGGGAAATTCATTGTTCTGCTTATGGGTTAAAACTGTGGCATTTAAAAATTGCTAATATTTATCAACAGTATGGTGATGGATATTATGTTCAGAAAGAAATATTTATTATAAATTTATTAAGAGTGCAGTTACTTTTCGAATCTTTTATATTCAAGTTTTAAAAGCTTAAAATGTGACTATTACATTGAAATGTTTTTTTTTATTTTTATTACTTCATTTATTTATTTGTATTACTAGGGGAGACCCTGCGTGCTCCGCACGCCAACCCCGTTGGACCCTTCTATAGGCATGAAATGTCTTCTTTACAATAAAGGTTAGGATTAATAATAATCTCAAAGCTAAGATGGTAAATAATGTTAAATGTCCAAATCGAATTATTTCCTATATTTTATACCATCAGTTATAATAAAGGTTAAAAAATCAGCAACGTTCATGTCTACACTTAAGGGGGAGCTATCTATCCTGTTCGCCATATTGAATCTAATTCCCATAAGACCAATGATACAGAATAAATAATTTTTTCCCGTTAATCCGCGGAATAAATTTAAATAAACGGTACCAGGAACTGGCACATACTTTCTCACAAATACATTTAAATTACTAAACAGATTCACTGTGACTTGTAGGGTGGGGTCGGAGAGTTTTTTTTTTATTAAAGTTGGAGATTAACTAATAAATATTATTATTATTATTATCTAGAGAAAAAACTATTCGATCGATTTCGAACAAATTTGCATCAAAC
>JAGFPH010011706.1:16384-33348 GCA_018207615.1 Philaenus spumarius | reverse complement strand
TGTTCGGCGGTGGTTGGGAGTCGATATCTTAAGAAATGCGGAAAAAATTAGGGGGGGGGGGGATTTAAAACGCACCCTATATTATAGTGAATAAATTAATAATCGAATATGTTTATAGGCCTATGTTATACGAGGATTTACTAATGTTTCCGAAGTTAAACGAATAGGTATCTCTTCTTTAAATTAGTATATATATTAATGATAAAACGTTGGATTTATATTAAGTTTATAACCTCAGAGCAAATCTTATAACGTATTATAGCATAACATTAGTTCTAATTAAAAACATAAACTTCACAAGAAATCATATAATGATTGAAGTTGTAAACATAACCCCAAAGTATAATCTTTGGTAGGTTTTGTTTAAGCATTACAGATGATGGGTAAAATCAGCTGTTATATTATATGTTACTCGTTACTCATGTACGTACGTTGATAACCAGTTGATAACTATCATTGAAGAAAGATTGTTTCTTCAATGTAACTAACTTAGGATATAATAACGTGGTTATAAACACAATTTTGTATTTGACTAACGTACTGCTTTTAATTTATCTGTACTGTACATCATTTGCTAGTCCTACATTCTACCAACAGGTTGTGGTAGCGTACATACTGCACTTTGAATCCAACAACGACGTAAATCTGTCTTACATTAAAAACAAAAACATAACCTTTCTGCTGAAACCTTGAAACTGATAAAAACAATAAAGATGTTCTAAGCAGTTAGTAAGTAGTCTGCTTTAATAATTCGTAGTTATAAAATAGAAATTGATGAATAATGAATGTTTATCTACATTTCTCGTAAAGAATAAGTACAAATATTAACAATTAATCCATATACGTAGTGAAAATAAGGTTAAGTTAACCCAGACACTGTTTACTAGTTTACTGTATGTAGTTAGTAATTTTCGTGATGATTTTCGTGTTTTATATTTTAGGGAAGGTGCAATTCATTCTGCGACAATTAAACCTGATTCAAGAACGCGTCCGATTGACAAGTATACTAGTAGGGTAAAATGTTTACGTTTATCCAATAATATAGTATTTATAGAATATTATATCATTTAGTAAGTTCAGGTTACTGAATAAGAATTGAAAAACATTATGTAAGTAAATCAAGCTTATTTATTTGTATTTATTTAACTATAATGAGATATTTAAAAAATAACCTAACCTTTTCATAATTTTACAATTTAAATTCCGTGTACACCTCCATGCTATATTGCAGGGGTATCAAATTATGCAGAGTTAAACATATTAATATGGTATTGTATTACTATATATTACTAAGTTTATGTAGAAGCTGATATTATTTGTTGTAATTGTAAATAGAACAGGTTGTAATGTGTAAAAAATTAAGTCTAAACATACTTACCTCTTGCTATTGGTTATTAAAATGTTTCCAGTTTGTACTGTGCAAAAGCCAATCATTGACTAATGTTTAATTGTATTACTAAGGGTGCTAAGTTTATGTAAGAAACGTAACGGCGGTAATTGTTTACTTTGACTGCCCCAGTCCCAATAGTGTCCAAACTTCTGTGACGTCTTATGTGGGTAGTGAACATGAATAAACAAGCAATATTAGACCTCGCTCACTGCATTCGAAGAAGGAAAGTAGGTTATTGATAAGGCAATTGTGACAGTTCAAACTGATAACGGCTCCGCTCAATCAGTTGAGACAGTGATGACTAGCGGTTTGGCAGGTAATTCTGTAGTCTGTAACGGTTGCGAGTTTACGTTAATTACGTTTATCGAATATTCACAGTGTGAAGAGTCACTGTTTATTCCACCAAGACAAAAATTTCAACAATATCTGCTACATCTCAATTTGTACCCAAACAATGACAATGTGCATAGGTTGGTATCACTACTCACTTTCCTAAAAAAAGTTTGTACGAAGCTATGATCTCGATATTGAAGTTTTGCTAACTTTATAAATTGAGATTGCTATTGCCAAAGAATTGTTGATATCATGTTGTCAAGTATTATTAGAATATTATAACCCCTACACAGTTAAGAAGTTTAATGAAATAAATAATGATTTTGTTTTTCAAACTTTCGGCTGAGCTAAAACTGTACAACTTTCTTTTTAGTTAGCTGCAATGGGCATCTGGTGTCAACTACTGATACGTCATTATTCAAGCACATCATTAACAAGCATTGCAAATCATTTACGAGACAACTGCAAGAGGGTAATGGTAATGGCCGGAGCAGGACTGAGTACTCCGAGTGGTATTCCTGACTTTAGGCAAGTACCACTTACAGTGTCAGTTAATAGAAGGTCAGTTGGGAGTTTTTAAACTTATTAAAAAAGACATGTGCAAACTATGTACACACAAATTTATTAAGCTGAATGTATAAAATAATTAACAACAGAGTTTCTTCAATTCAGATAACATTTTATAATCAAAAACTGGATTACGAAGGGTACGGGCACTAACTAATTAGCTTTTAATATTTGGCAAAGTTAAAAGAAAATAAATAACTAAATTTGTTTTTCTTATAGGCCTAATTTTATTTCATTAATATTAGATTCTGTTAGCATCGACTCATCCTTGGAGAAGGTTCCCTTGCACGGCATCCCTTGGTTTGTATCCTGCGCCTAGCACATTAGAAGCCTGTATCCCTTGTGAGGTTTTTCTCCATCAAGTAAGTGTCTTCTTCGTTACCTAGTTGCTGGATTCTAAAGAGCCCTCTCCTTCTACGCTTCAGAATCCCTCAATCAAATAGCAAGTGTCTTGCCAACTCTGACCTGATCACAAAGCTGACAGCGTTCGTCACCTTCCAGGACTCCCACTGTTGCTAGATGTTTCCTGGACCGACCATGTCCAGTAATGAGTCCTGCAGCTCTTTTGACTTGGTTTAACTTGATTAGGGATTGGTAAGTTTAGTGTTTGGTCCCTTGATCAGTCATTTACTTTTTGTGCCTGGGTAATCTACACCATCTCTGGCGTTGCTCTTCCCTGGCCAAAATCATTAATGTTATTCGAGAAACTTGAGAAATACTGGAGTGATTTCCAGAGCAACTAATTGATTTAGTATGAAGATCATTTATGGAAACACTAAACGTGGTGTTGAAATTAAAGCAAATATGATTTTATAAATGAGTTATGATTCAAATGTTATGAGAAATTAAAATATTTCCATAGATATAAAACTATAGGCCTAAATAAGTTATAATTACTGTACCTTAAGGAATCCCTCTCGACCACCTATGTATTATCCACTAATGTAACCTAATTAATCAAGTAGGCCTAAACTAATTTTACTCTTTACCTGTTTCAGATCTCCTAACACTGGCCTATATAGCAACCTTGAAAAATATAAATTGCCCTATCCAGAAGCAATTTTTGATCTCAGTTTTTTCTCACAAAATCCTGCTCCTTTCCTTGACCTGGCCAAAACCATTTATCCTGGCGTCGGGAATTTTAAACCAAACAAAGCACATTATTTCGTTCGTCTGTTGGAAGAGAAAGGAGTTTTACTCCGAATGTACACACAGAACATCGATGGACTGGAAAGATGTAAATATAAAAGTAAATTACAAACGTCTGAGGTATTAATTAATTAACTATTATAACTTTAAGTGTTGCTAGATGAATAGTTTTCATATTTAGTACCTTAGATATCTCAAGTTTCATGATCTGCTGGAAGAATGTTTGTTTGATACAAATATTGTACTGGCAATTTTAACAAATCCGCTCTAAACAATTTAAAGTAGGTAGGGCTTGCTTTGTGCAATAGTGTGATATAGATCAACTTTTTTCTGTGAACCTGTGTATTGCATTTAATTATCAAAGTAGAAGTTTTCCAAGTATTTAAATAGAACTGTGGTGTTTATTAAACTTTCCTCAAGTACAAATTCAATTATACTAGTGGACCCGGCAATGCTTCGCTATTGCTATTGCTTGATTTACCTAACCTAAAATTATATTCAGTTTTTGATCCAAATCAGTTGTTGATCAAAATCAGCTGTTGATCAAAATCAGCTGTTTTTAGCTTTTCATACGAACAGCTGTTTTTTGTGCCCCTGATAAAATCAAAAGAAATCTTTCTTCTTCTTCCTTAAGATTGACCTTCCATAAGATTAACATTGAAACTTTGAGGGCCACTGGGGCGTATCCCTGAGGACCGATGTAAATTATAATGGGATTCTGCTCATCTGCAGGACACTACCTTTCTAACGGTATGCGCGAATTTCTCCTACGATGCACACAAGCTGAGAAAAAAGGACGACAAGTTTTGTGCTTGCCTATTAATATATAAATAATCATCATCCTCAGAGATTTGATAGTTTAATAAAACAACATGTTCAAAAACTTGTTTTAGTTATTGTTTTTTGCATTATCCATTGTAAAGATTTTTGATGATACATGATTTAGAAACTATATTTTTTCTATTGTTTGGTTAAAATCATTGAGTTCAATGCTTGGAATTCTTATTTTCAGTATCTGGTTTGAGTGAAGATTTGCTAGTGGAGGCGCACGGAGGTTTCAGTACTGCGTCTTGTATTGCTTGTGGGAAGATGAAAGACGAATCTTTAGTCAAACTTGAAATTTTGGAGGGGAAAGTTCCTAAGTGTCAAACATGTAATGTGAGTATGTTACAAATTTTATGGTTTTTGCTTGAAGTGGACTAAGCTTATACTACTGTGCGTCCGCATTCTAGTTGGCAGTACAGGAAAGGGTATGCTAATGCATTTCATATGCAGTTTCCGTACTACTACCCGCACTGCTGACATCGGGCGGTCTACGAATTCACTGAATGTGTAGATGATGACATAAATGGTATCAAATTAAAGCTAATAAAACTTTCTTTTCCCATGTGACACCAAGAAATGTATATACATTTGTTACCGTATATATTTTGTATAGGCTTTTATAACTGAAATGTAACTGAAAAGGACATAATAAATGTAGTAAGCGTGGATTATTGCGTCGTTGAAAATTTCACAAAAACCTTCATTGCAGTTTGATATTATTATCTCTTTTTAAACACTTCTTAATACCTGCTCTCACACACCCTCACAACAGACTGGCTGTCAGTATCACTGTCACGCTAATAAGCTGCTTTAGCGCTAGCAGTAAACATACAGAAAGTTCACTCATTTCTCACTGTGTAATCATTATAACAGTGTGTCGTACATACAGTAGTGTACTATACAGTATTTTTTATTTTTCGTTTGTGTTAACTTTAATGTACAAGTGAACTTTTAATTATGTACTGTACTGTAATTGAGAGTTACAAGTGTAATAATGTTGGCCCTACTGTGTATGTGCAGGTTCTTCTAAATCATAATATGTAAGTAGTCTTACATACTGTATTGTAATTTTATTAATGCTTGTACTGTTTAACCACTTTAATCGATTAAAGGGCATATATTTTAGCCTAAATGGCATTTTCTTGGTTGTTTTCAAAAATCCAAACAAATTGATAATCCGAACCCCCCTCGGTCCGAATTAGTTCGGATTTTCGACGCTCTACTGTACTTGTATGTGGCGCGGTGCCATCACAGTGTTTCTGCTTGCCTTTATATAAGTTTAAATGCAATGTTTAACAGTTTTATTTTTTGTATACTAGTGTAGGCTACCAATATATGTAATGTGGTTTCACAAACACACCCTAAACCAGCCGAGAACAAACTAACACTGAACAATGAAATGGGACAGAAGAGGAATCTATTCCTTATCTGATTACAGGAAACACCAGAGCATTGGATTATTTCTGTTGTCACAACACTTTACTGTGCCAAAACAGTTCCTTCATAACAAAAATAATATTATTTTTAGTCTTCGGTTTCTGTGTTTGTTTATGGTTACCGTACTGCAAAACAATCTTATAACATACTGTAGACTACATTTCTTTTTTTTATTTATTATACAGCAATAATTGTATTTTGTCAACATTTATTTTATATATTACTGTTCACAATACTGAATATAAGTTGAAGACAAGGTGGTAACTATAACTTGTGAAGATCCTTTTTATTGCATACAAGACATCGCCTTTGTCGACATGCAATCGCGTCGCGACCACAGCCATAGCCGCTTGTCGTCAGGAACGGGTAGTAGCCCCGCAATCACCCATATGGCCTGTACTGCCAACTAAAGCCTGGACGCACAGTAGAGCTGATTTAGGCCAATTACAAACTACTAAATGGTGCACTCTTACTACTTACATGTAAATATATGGAAGTTTTTTGTTTTTATTTAAATATCAAGCATTTTTTGGCTCGTCAAAGTAAACCTCATAAAATTTGCAGAAGTAATTGTGTTTCCTATACCATGCTAAAACAGTCGTAACAGTGTGATATTGATAGATGGGTCAAAATTTGATGTAGGCCTACTCATTTGCTACGTGATTGGAAGGAGAGCAGATGGCCTTGATTGATTGATTGTGTTTATTTAGGCAAGAAAAACAAACAAGTTAGTGTAAGCAATAAAAAAAGTATACATTTCAATTAGAAAAAGAATAAGATACACAAAACTATAAACACAATATGAAGAAAGAATCAAATTTAAAATTACCTTTACATTCTAATAATAAAATTAAAAGTAACCACAATCCTTAGTTCCCTCGTTAAACGCATACAATTTGCAATAGTTATAAAAGAAACGAACATACGCAACATTTATAAAACATGAAGTACACATTCTAAAAGACGTTAACTAAAATAAAAATAACAAAAACTATATTACCACAAAATCATACAATCTCCAGTTGCACGGCCAAACAATGTTCCAAACACTCAATTTAAACTTTCTTAGACCTGAAACTTCCCCCACCTGTGCAATAACCAAATTCCACAATCTTCAACCGGGAACTGCAAAGAATTTATAAGATGGATCTACGGGGGAGGGGAATTTGCAAAATTCTAGAACATGTATTGACACTGTGTATATCAGAGATAAAATTTAAATTTTTAGAAAAATAATCTGGCGAATGAAATTTTAAAAACTTTTTTTAATATGGTCAACAAAGCAAGGTCTCTTTGAGATCCAAACTTGAACCGTTAGGCGTTACTATACTCAGGCATTTTGAGCTGGCTGGAGTTTCACTGTAACTCTGCTGTCAAGTTACTTCAAATGACACAATCAAATAATAAGAAAAAGCAGTGATTCGACAAGTGAGCTCTGACCTTAGTAGGAATAAGCATTTTGTAGCGTTTAAGCTGTATTAGCGAGGAAAACACTTTATTGCAGACATTGCCTCGTTGAGGAGAGAAGCTGTTCAGGCCAGCCAGATTAAAGTCTTAAATCCCATGTTACCAAATCTCTGAGCCTGTGCGATCATATTTTCTTTAATTCCTTACTGTGATTACAGAATGATATACAAACTAAGTATCTTTAGTTGCAATAAAATATAAAGTTGTATTTTATGTGTTACAATTAGGCCCTACCTAATTTTTCTACTGGACCAGTCAACGTTTAAAGAAATCATTGTAGGTTCTTAAGTAATATTTATTGAAGGGTTTGCTAAATATAGAGAAGAATTCTTAACTGAAGTTTAAGTGTGAAATGATATTTTTTCTTAAAGTTGGTGATGTTCCAACCATCTAAACAAAACCTAATACCAAGGTAAAGATTAAAACTCAAAGTGAGACGATTACTAACAGTTTAAGTTAGTAAAATAGTTGAAATTTTAATGTTTCTTCCATATCTTTATTATTTATATAATTCTTCCCCCTAAATCTTTAATTTGGCGTAAAAACGTTTAATATTGTTCAAAAAAATGAATTATTTATAAAGTAACTTTATAAATAATTCATTTTTCATTGTAAGCTCAGAATTTTGTAGCTTGAAATTATACTAGTTTTTCAACCTTCAGATTGTTTTACCTAAGCCGGGTTTACTTGCTACAAACTTACTTGAAAGTGTAAGTACTGTTTACATGCAGCGATTTCTTGTCCAATCTTCATTTCTTCACCTGCCCCGAAAGTTTACGAATATTCAACTTTTGATAGTTCTTTCTTATAAACCATACGCAATGCATTAATTTTTTTAACAACAGTGTTTCTGTCTGCCAACGGATCAAACTCCTTGTATTTTTGAACAAGCGCTATGTACGCAAGGGGTCTTTTATTCCTGTCGAAGTATTCTTTGTGCCACAATCAGGTAAAACTCCGATATAGTTCAATATATTCAGTAAAGAACTCTCGAGGAGTTTGAGCTGCCATGATATCAATTGAATAAAAACAACACAAAGTAAACAAACATGGAAAACGGAATCAACGAACTAGTGCGACAACCTTTCCGGTGAGCGGCCCATGCAAACTGAGTCAAATCGTAGCGATAAATGGCCGTTACTTGTTTACACGTTCCAATTTATCATTACGATTCGCAGAAATTGATGCTGGCCGGCTCCAACCATCCAATCCAATTCCAATTATTCGTTACAATGTCCTGTTTACTCGCAACGATAAATTGTAACAATTTGATTGTTACGTGTTATCATAGCGTGTAAACTGGGCTTTAGGCATATAATAGTAAAATGATGTAAAACAGTTTATTTGTAAGATGTTTTAAATATTGTTCGTACAATTAAAAAATAACTGTAACGTACACTGAAAATCCTACCAGTTTAGGGAAACTATCAGCTCTAGGGTTAATTAAATATATGTTAAAAATGTGTTATTAATCATTTTACTTAATAGATTAGACAAAGCTCAAATTTAAATTGATGTACAGTTTGAAAAGTTTATTTGAATTTGTTTTAGAACTTTGTAAAACCAGACATAACATTTTTCGGTGAGATGCTACCTGAGAGATTTGGCATCCTTCATCAAGTTGACACGTTAGACACAGACTTTCTGCTAGTGATTGGAACCTCTCTTGTGGTAATTATGAAACGTTTTTATTGTTTTCATTTGTTTTAAGTCAAATAAAACCATATTTTTTATACTCAGAAGGATCCATTGCTTTTTTAAACACCTATTATTGCCTTTAAAAAAAATCCCTTTTTAATTTATTAATTTATTTTTACATGTTCCATGTATTACACGTTCAACTCTGCAAATTGTTTACGGGTATAAAGAACTACTTGTTTATGCTACAGTTGATTTTTCATCTCTGGGCTGAATCAAATTATTCAAACTTAGAATAAGGCTCATTTAACATGCAGCATATCAAAACTTTGAACAGCCATAACTTTTTTCAGGATCATCCATTTTTCATTTTTATTATGTCGTTGTGTTTGTCTCATCAAGACCTTTAAAATGATATGCATAACAACCCATGCTTACATTTAAGATTTTTCACCGACTCCTGACGGGCCGTCCCCCAGAGGAGGTGAAAAATCAGCCATATTCTAAAAAAGTAGTTTTTTATACCCATAAACAATTTGCAAAGTTTCAATTGTGTAAGTGGAACCTGGAAAAAGATATTGGGTTGTTCCGGGACTTTTTGCCACCCCTGTATATTAAAATTCAGCAGTTCTAAAGCCTCTGTTGCCTTTTATAACCAGCTAAAACTGGACCAAATCATCATTGTTTTAACCTATTTAAATTATTACACAATTAATTATTCTCATTGATATCGTGGTTGCTTAAACCGTTGCAGCTTTTTTTTAACTCGATGTCACAATTTGTGCAAATAATTATTACTGCAATATGCTGTGATAACCCCTGAGTTACAATAATTATCAATCACGACTCAATTGTCTAATAATATGGTGAGACAAAACACTGATAAGGAATGGATTGCTATGAGCACCGTTGTTGTCAATGCACAATGGTGTTACAACTTAGCCTTTGCTTGTGCAAGTTACACGATGTTTTTGTGCTCAAATTGTAGCTTTATTGTTGTCATATGTTCCGGATACATCCGTGTATCCATGCTATATTTTGCTAAATGTTTATAATTTTTAAATATTTTTTGCTTTAACTTATTTATAGGTGTATCCGTTTGCTAATCTAGCAGAGATGGTGCCGGATGATGTTCCTCGACTTCTCATAAACAGATCGAGTGCTGGTGGAATCGGCAGTCGTGGAACTGATTATATGTTGACTGGTGATATAATTGAACAAGTAACTCAACTTGCTAAAGAGATGGGCTGGTCAGACGATCTTAGTAGACTGTGCGAACTTGGAGAAAAGAAATTTATTAATTAAGTACTTTATGTTGTTGCAGAAAAAGTACTTATTTAATTTGTAAAGTTTGTAGGATATACTACAACAAGTTAACAATAATTTTGAGTTTAAAGGAACACATTTTGATTAGACCTAAATTTATTATTGACAAAAATGTGCCAACAAATGTATATAAAGTTAATTAGCACTTGTAACTTACTTTACAAGTAAGATAATATAATATGTAAAGCCGGTTCTACACGATGCTACGAACGCTCGCTCCAATGTTGGACCGAACGTTTGGGACAAGTAAGTTCAACAGATGGTACTGCGAATGTTCCTGCTACACGGTGAATCGAATGTTTGATCCAATATTTAAGAAAGCAGTTTGGTTCAAACGTTGGTCCAGTTGCAAAAATGGACGAGGATGACAGTCTATAATAATATATGTTTTAATTGTACACATTTAACGGGTTAAAAATCCCCACATCATATTTAGGCAGGCCTAAATAAAATTTGTTTTTAAAATAGTAAATTTTTTAAATTATATTTTTTAAATGTATAGTATCTAATTACCGGTAATCTGTTTCTGATTTTTCACGGGATCTTACTAGTATCAAGTGTGAAATATAAATTGTAGCCTACTTAGGCTACCTGTGAAAATTTAAATGAATAATATTACTGATTAAAATTAAACACAGATATAAACATAAATAAACAAGACGGGTCTTTAGTGTAAATAGTGCTACATATGAACGAGTCGTGTAGCCGTTGAATCGAACTAACGAACATTTTCCTTCAAACGTTGGAGGCATCCCTTTGACTCGGTGCAAAAATACCGACATCGGCCCGAACATGGTCAAATGCGAATGTTCGACGCTCGCCATTGGACGCTCGTAGGTTTGAACAACGGCCACACGATGTGACGAACCATCAAACGTCCAACGTTGGAAGGTGTTCGTAGCATCGTGTAGAACCGGCTTAATATAAGTAAGCTAATATAATACTCATTCTAGAAAGTAATTTTAATTGTATAAAGAGAATTTAGAAGTATTTTTTATGATATTGAAATTTAAATAATTATACATAATGTTTAAGTTTATCCTTAGTTTATATTCCTTTATAAGTTCTGTGTTATTTTGGGTCACCTTTAAACAGTCCTCAGAAAATTGGTAACTGTTTGTTAGGTTCTCTCTACACAAAGCTACACATCTTGGGTATTTTTAGTTCTTAGTTCTTAGTTACATTAAAAGCTATGCCATTTAATTACTCAACATTTACCGATTTACTTCAAATTTGGTATCAAAATAAACTGACGACCGCGATACACAACGTTATGTGATTTATTTTTATATTTTCTTGTTATAAAAAAAGTTTGCATACGCTTCTATAAAAAAGTAAAATTCAGGTAGGTGTGGAGCGGAAACCAGTCGACCGTGCTGACCCTCCGTAGGCTTGAACTTCCGCCTCACTCTGAGTTGAATTTTACTATAATCAATCACCCTTTCATTAGGCTAAGTAAAGAAATTGTTATTAGTAGTTAAGAGTTTTTGTTAAATTGTTATGTAGGCTATTATAAAATTTTGTGTTACAACTAATGTGATTTATAACCGCTAGCAAGCCGGCAAAGAAAAAAAAAGACTTATAAACATTGTTAAAGCCCGAGATAATATACATATGTACGCAATTTGTATCATTAATTAAATAAATCATTTTCATTGTACCTCTATTTATTGATAAATCAAAGTCACAAATCGAGAAATTCTTATAAGATTAATATTGAACTTAGTAAAACTATAAAATTGGCTTCCAACTAGTGGGGCTTTATAAAAGGAAAATAGTACTATTATAATATTGTTATGGTTAATAACGCAATTATAAAATTTAATATGTACTTTAAAATGGAAGAAGTAGTTAGTTTTAATTTCAAACTGCTTCTTTATTGAACCTACTCTACTACTGGCCCAAGACAGAGATAGATCGCAACAGGAGGGGAAGTTGGACAGAATAAAGGATTAGTATTTCCTGTTGGAATACGATGCAGTAAAATACAGTATCGATGTTTTGAATCATAACAAATTTCACACAACTTCGATTAATAGAGGGTTTCTTTCCCTTTCTTCGACTTGTAGAGGTGCAGTGGTTGCACGATTTCGATTTATAGAGTTTTTGAGCTAAAACTTCGATTTTAGAGGTACTTTAACAACGGAAAATACCGTAAAACTTAGATTAATCAAGGTGTTTCTCGTGAACTATTCGATTTGTAGAGGTAAAATGAACATTGCAAAAGATAGGAAAGTTCAAGGGGAATAAAACAAATTAGATTTATCAAAGATTTTGAATTATTGACGTTCGATTTATTCCACTGTATAGAGGTTCCACTGTATATTCAACGGAGAAAATCTTTTATTTCTGATACATGAAATTCTTATTATAAAATGAAAAATATAACCTATATGAAATTACACGCTGAACAATTCTAATAATTTCACGAATCCACAGAACATTGAGTCTGTATGGGTGTGGGCCAAATAACGTAATAGAAAAGCGTTGGAACAAGATGAGATTCCTATTTATGTGTTGAAAAAGATATGCAAATGAAGACCTTCTTGAGCAAATTTTTAAAGACATAAAATCATTTTAGCCATCTGAACAATGACAAGTTCAAAACCATTTATTTTGAGCGGTTTTTAAATGGTATGATTTAATAGTATTTTTAATAAAGTACTGAATTTTTTATATAGTAAGGTAAGTAAACATCATTAAATCCAATTTGTAAAAAATTTAAGTCGCAAGATCTTGTAACCGAAAAGATCTAGTATTTTTTTAAATTTTTATTTCATGGCAAGTAGGTTTCTTCTCTTGGTTTCAAACATGGAAAAACTCAAAATTCAAACATGCACATAGTCTGTAGATCGTTACATAGCTTGTGGATGATTTAACTAATTGCCTTTCATTAGGTTATTTTTATAATTTAACATTGTGTATATATATCTAGTTAATAATAAATAAAAATAAATCACTTTTTAAGAAGAAGAAGAAAATAAAAACAAATACTTTATTATTTACATTATTAAATTTATTAAAAAATGAGTTTTATACAAGATCAATGAAAATTGTTTGTAACTAAATGTAAAATAACGCGGTAATAACGAAGCTAAGAACAGTCTTTGCAGGCATTTAGAGTCACCCTGTGTTAATTTTATTACAAATTATAAGATTATGTGCACAATCTGAACACATTATATTAAGGTTTATATTCCAGTTACTTTAAACATAAATATGGCTTCTCTTCCAAAAAATATAATGTAGATATTTTTTAACTGCTTTATTTTGTCATTATAAACAATATACTACAAATTAAGAACGTATTGCACCAGTATTCAAAAGTTCCAAAGTAAAAAATATTTTTTTCCCGAAAATCTCACTTTCTATAGATTGAATGCCAATTGAGGTTATTATCAAATTGAAATACGATCAAATTTCCGATGAAATTGTTTGATGCATTTTTTATGTACAACAGATTTTTTATGCGCTTAGATGAAAAAGTGTTTTGAAGTTTTCGCACAAGGTGTATGCTATATTCCATAGTGTGATTTTTCTATGTACATCTGCTTGAATTGTAGAGCAAAAGAAATATAAATGCTGACACTGCTCCAAGCAAGGAGTGTTTATCTAAAAGTAGGGTCATGTAACCACTGATTAAAAACTTTCGCTAGCAGCTGTCTCGGAGTCTATTGGATTGTACTTGGATTTTAAACAATTGTGTTTGTTCTGTTTGACAAACCAGCAAAGAGGTTAAGAAAAAATATAAATATTTATGTAAGTACTACTACATTTAAAGATATTGTTATCAAAGCAAGGTCCACACATGGTGATTGATTAATTGCTGCAAAATTCAAACACCACAACACATGTTTAACTAATTATTTAAAATCTCGATCTGTAGGTAAGAAAGACCGACCAATAGAAGAAAACCTTTTTGTGGGCATGCTTTTTTTTAATTATTCTTTAAATCACTATTAACATTAGTGGAGCTGAAGGTTTTACTTCCCTTGTTAATACTGAATCTTATCACCCTCTGGATAAAAAAACTGCAATTTTTGTATCAAAGAAATAATTATTAAAAATAAAAAAGGTAAGGTCAACTGCTTGGCCATAAGTCGTGCTATTATGATTGCAGGAAGATCAAGATAACTTTATCACAATTATTGATTGGTCGATATGGGTTGAAACTGAGTATATATGTGTTAGGAAATTTTGGTTTGATTACTTCATGAAAATATTATAAAGAAACTATACTGTACAAAGTCTGTACCAAGTATTTTACCATCAGAGTCAGGGAATAACATGGATATCAATGTATCCACATTAGATGGACATAACATACTCTATTTAGTTTGATTTATTAGAGTAATAACACTTACAAATCCTGTTTTTAGTAATCTAAGCTTAAGCAATACCAAGTTTCAGATGTGCCAATCTACATGTACAAAAATCACACAGTCTCTCGACTTAGTGAGATTAATAAGGAAAGACGTCAATTACGGGGAAGTGTCCACCGAAAGTGTGACCAACATAATATATTTAAACTGGATGCACGGCAAATGGAAAAATGTATCAGGTTTGCCCAGCTGGAATAGATTGATTGAATATTTAACTAAAATAAACATAAACTTTGAAACGTCTTGGAGAGTGTTTGTGACATTTATTTACAATCCGGCATGTAATTACAACATTGAAGAAGTATGCTGCTTCAAATAATAAAAAAAAAATATTGTGAGTTTTGATCAGACTATTCATGAAGGCGTTTGAAATTGTAGCTGCTAGTGAACCTGAATCGACAATTTCAAAAGTAATACTAAGATTAGGTGGCTTTACATATGTTGATGTCATTTCTACGATGTATAGGTACCATAATAGCGGAAAGTGGATTAAAAGAAGCCCTTAGCTATATATACGTTAAAAATTATGTAGGTAAAATGTTAAATGACCGTGCTTACACTAGAAGCATATTGTAGATGCTTATTTACAATTTTAGATGTAATTTTACTCTGCAGAGTTGAGTATTGTAGATTATTATTTTGCAGATATGGAAATGAATGATAAGACGTATAATTTGGTGCCATTTGCGTTGAACTGGAAAAATTCAATGGTATTTCCTTCAGTACCAACAAAAACATGTTAATGAGGAAGTGAGACTTTTAGTGTTTATCTTACATTTGAATTAAATATTTGTTAATCCTGATGCGATCTCATTCTCAATTTGTATTATGTTTTTTTTTAATAATTATCAAGCGTTTAAATCTATTAAAAAGTTTATATTTTTTAGAACAGAAAATCTGATTTTACTGGAATAGTAACTGTTTGAAGATCACATTAAAGTTAGCATTTGTCATCCACTGCTTGTTCGTGTGTTTCAAAGGTCTTTTCTGTTTTTTCTTCTGGTCCCATTTCTATTTCCCAGTGTTTGTCGTCGTCGTAGTGATATTCTTCCCCGACCTTTCCTGTAAATGGTGCGAGAACCTTTAGGATCGTGCCTGGAAAAAATAATCTCAAGTTTTAAAATGTCCTGTTCACGATGAAATAAATTTGATGTCATTAAAAAATTTAATGAAACTTAATAAAAAGTTGTAAAAAGAAGAGGGACCTGAAATGAACTAGTGCCTGCATTCTTTCTTTACCTGTCGCTGTCATAGTCAGCTGGCATTGTCACAGTCGGAGCCATTTTGTTTCTTTATTTTCAGATTTAATTTTACCACATTTTTGTTAAACTTGAAATAAGCGAATTTATTGGTTGTGAAATAGAATTAGTAACCTGGTCGGAGTTTAACCTCGACAAATTTTCTGTCATTTATTTGAATTTTATTGATTAATTAGTGGAGTGTTTATTAACTGGAAATGATGCAAAAGAGGACCGGTTGAGGTTATAATTGTATCAAGTTGGACACATTAACAACTATTTCCTATACCTTACATTTTTTACATTATTTAGTACCTTTAGATCAGTATAAATAGCAGATTGTAGAACGTCATTTACCAATTTTGATCACAGGATAAAATACAAGGAAATGCATAAAAATGAGCTCAAATTTTGTTTAAAATTGGTACTAAAAATAATTATGATTCTTTTTTAAAAAAATGATTTGCCTTGGTCTTACAAATTGAATTGTGAGTTTGTTATGAAATACTTGAAAGCAAACCAACAATCATTGCAATGGCACAGAACTGCCAAGAAATGTCCTCCAAAAGCGAAAAAACTCTCGACGGCTCTTTATGCAATACAAATTTAATAAAGTATTTTCTTGGACAAGAATTAATGTCACAAGCCAGCAGTGCACTGAAAACTGAAAAATGTCAATGAGTACCATGGGCTACTGATTTCTACCAATGGTTGTGTGACACTGGACAGATTGGTGAAATGTTTTTACTTATTCAAACTCCGAGCCAATTTGCACAAACGTATAATTATAGTCAAGACTAAGCTCTGGTGATTTATATCTTTTAATTCACACTTAAGACATTTTTAGGAGGGTACAGTGTTACAGAAATTTTCAAATAAAGGAAGTGGTTCAACTGCGACAATGTTGCAGCCTATACTTCAAGGTCTTTATGTAGTGCTAAGATATGTAATGTGCTTCAATTTCTATGTATATAAGTTACGTAATGGTAATGAAACAATTGCAACTGTCTACTTTTTTAATTAGCTAAGTGATATCTACTTTAAAGGTGTGTACTGTTTACAAACTTTTTAACTAAACAAATACAGAACAGAGGCTAACAAATTAAGTTTTGAATTCTGCATTTCTTTCCTAAACTTAAGCCACGTTTATACCAAATGTGGCAACAAAACCAAAGTTTGCGTTATTATTTTGTTGACAACATTTTATTGACA
>JAGFPH010011706.1:0-16284 GCA_018207615.1 Philaenus spumarius | reverse complement strand
ATAAGAGTCACTTAGGTCTCACCATAAGAGTCACTGCAATAGCTCATCTTTCCTATGGAAATTCACTAAAAATCTATTCCGTATTTCTGGAGCTACCCTGTACGAATGCTCTAACAAATATTTCTCTTATATTAGTTGTAAAAGTTAAGATACATTATTAATCAATATGTTATTACCTGTAATGGCTCCTCCCACAATAGATACAGCCAGAGTAATGCCTATAGCCAGCAGTTGAAATAGAGCTTGGTGGCCTGCGGAACGTTCAGATCCTGCTTGTATGTCTTTATTGTAGGCTTGTACTTCGTTGAAATATGGATTGCTTGAAAGTGGAGCTCGGGCAGGGAAATGTTCAAACAAACTGAAACATGCCAAATTGTAAGACTCAGAGTATTTTTTTTGTTTTTGTTATAGCCTACATGTTGCAGTTAAAAAAGTAATGTTGAATATTTATTTGTAAACATTAGTAAACAATATTTTTGTTTTAGCAGAAATGCCATATGGAATTTAAATATTTCTTGCAATGGTAGTAAACCTCTTTTAAAAATTGCTTAGTGACTATGCTTATTCATAGCACAAAGCAAATAAATAGAAGTTAATACTTAGGCTTACCATCAGACCTGTAGCTATACCTATATTTTTTAATGTTCGAACATACTTGTATGGTCATGTGTGTGATTTACTATACATTGGCAGTTAGTGATGGAAGATTACATCGATAACATTGTTGTTTCATTAAAAGTTTATTCAAAGTACCGGTAACAACAACATGAATAATACTGTAGTAACACCTTATTATAATACAAACTGTAAACTATTTTAATTGTTTTTCAAATCTGAGCAATTGTGGTTTAGGTTAGTTTATGAATACCAAATTAAGTCTAAATGACTAACAGGTGTAATAATTTATATGCAACTAAACTTGTTGTTATAATGATTTTCTTTTGGACTTGACACTAGCAAAGATATCAATAACTCTGTTGAAATCAATTCTCTGATCTCTATCATTCTCAATGGATAAAAGAGTCAAACTGTTAAGACGTTGTTGAGAAGGTTGAAGGTACGGATCTATTTTCTATTAGCAGGAGATTAGCAACTTCTTTTACATTTGTAAACTGCTTTAACTTTCATTTAAAAGCATTTCTGACTGTTCTGTGTTTTAAACAATGGCGTTACATCATCGGAAAATTTGTGTCAATTACTTTTTTCATGCCGTTAAATCGGATGGGGGAGAGAACTGTGCATTATTAATCTGTTATCTGTTACTACAACTGAGCAGGGATGTCGTTATGGGAGGCGGGGGGCTTCGTTCCCCCAATAATCATAAAATGCAAAAAGTTGGAATTTTGATTTTTTGAATTAAATTGCACGCGAAAACCTTCAAAAATTCCAACTTTGGGTTTGGGTTTTGAAAGTTTTTGTTGTTAATTACCAACATTCACAAATAACAAGCAAGTTATAATTTCCAATCTAAAAATGTTGGGTAAATCCAAACATTTATGTACAAAATAAATGCATTGTCTTCTTTTAAACGATGTTCTGGGAAATAATTTGGTTCCAACCCTTGTTATTGTGGCAACACTGACATCATGCACTGCTCCAGGCCGCCAGACCAGTGTTGCCAGATTGGGCTTTTCCCAAAATGAGGAAATTTTTTAAGTTTGCGGCAAATATTGGGGAAAAGAAAATGGCAGGGAATATGGGGAATGTTTTTCAATAACGTGATGAACATGTTAAAATTTTTGTAAAATATTAAAAAACTATTAAAGTACTCAATATTGCACCTGCAGAGTTAAAAACCCTACGTAGAGAAGTAATAAAAATCCAAGGGTGTACCTCCAGGGCCCATCTCCACTGGCATTTATTCCACACAACATAACCCAAAGCATCATTCTGTGCGTTAGGAACCCACACACCCCCGTTGGGAAATATGATCAAAATTGTTGGGAAATAATTATAGATTTTGGCCCCCCCCCCCCCCCCCCATAATTTGTTGTAGCAACGTCCCTGCAACTGAGGATCTATTATTTTGTCTAACCCTAAGAGGTGGTTATCTCATCAAACTCAAGAAGATTTTTACAGATGTTTTTGAGGAAAATAAAATTAGGTGATTCAATTTAAATTGTTTATTATACGTCAAAAAACGCTAATCATTTTAAATTTTCTTGTATTTTCTTTGGGGCGCCCTTTAGCATAGCTACAGGCCCGCTTACCATTTACTGCTTTGACCGATATTGCTGTATGTATTTAAAGCAAAATTTAAATTTGTTTTTTTATTAACTCTTGTCATTCAAACCAATACACCCAAGGGTATTAAATCGTAAGGCCCCTGTAAAATTATATACATAAATTTTTTATTTGTGATGTAGCCTGATTAATTTGAAATCTTAGGAATAAATGAAATAGCATTTAAAAGAAAAAAAGTAAAAAAAATGATTTTAATCAAGTGTAGATAAAAATGCCTAAATCTTAAAATATTTTAAAACTCAAATGATTTAATCCAAAATATGCTGAATCATTTTATTCTATGTTGTCTCTTGCCTTGAGAAGCTGAAACATTTTCTTTTTAAACCTTTGCCGACCGAAAGTTTGATCTGTGCTGCCATCTGTAGCAATTTTCTCGAAACTTCGATGTAAAATATTTGACAGGTGCTGCTAGTAGTAATACCTGCAGTTTACAACTACAGTATTTACATTGCATAAAAATGAAACAAAGGAATATAATTGTTAAGTAGATTGCAGTATAAAAAGTACTATACTCTAGCTTTCTTGATTATTCCATTGAGATTTTTATAAGACGTTATTTAGTTCTTGAACAAAATGTTTGGGTTGTGCAGTTACAAATATTATTGGTAGCAATTTAAAAATGAAACATCAACTACAAGTAATGTTTCTCTTTCCTTCTATTTTTCATTTTAATTGTACATCACAATTTTTAATAACACACTATTTTATAATTTGCAGTAACGACTAACGGAAATAATTTAGCGATAATGCTGTGTAAATTGTAAGTTCGGATTAAAATCGAAGAAACATTCTGTATTTTGAATAAATAGCTTGAATTTATTTTGCTTATAGCCTATATTTTTAGAAAGTTAGAAAAGAGAATATATTTAGATGCTCAATAACTATTTTGATTTAGTAACAAATCTTAAAAAATGTTAAAGCATAACTAGGCTAATTAAACATACCAAGGTTTTATAAATGCGAATTTACCTGAAGGAATAGTCAGATTGTTTTGCAAGGAATGCGTATAAAGCGCCAACAATCCCAGCAAATACACCGGGCATTCCGTGCAAGTTGTGCACACCGCAAGTGTCATGCAGGCGTATTGTCTTTAGTAAGAAGGGCTGAAATGCAGAATAAAATACACAAGTTAGTACTGAATTAAATTTTATATAATGTATCCTAAGTGTTCTCTTAAACACACACTCACATTAATTAAAACATAAGTGTTTTCTGTAATTATATAACAATACAAATGCAATGTGCACAACATTTTCTGGTGCACCGAAAGTTTGTGCAGTTAAAAATTGTAAAATTCAAAATATTTTTGGTGTAATGTCTAGAATATTTTAAAGCAACATTTTGTGTTATTAGCGAATTTCCATAGGAAAAATGAGCTATAGCAGTGGCCTTGTGGTGAGACCCAAGGTCGGGGGTAGCAAATGAGCATCGATCATGGTCCCCAGAACACGATTTGGGGTGTCATTAAAAATCATACATATATACATACATACGTATATATGTTTCCACTCTAGCGGCCGCATTTTAAGTCCGATTTGGTCCAAATTTGGTACACAAGTTGGTTGTCTACGTCGCTCAGACGAGTTCGTTAGCAAAAAAAAAATCCAACAACCGGAAGCACTTTTTGACCGGAAGTAACTATTTTTTGAGATTTTTCTCACGGGAATAAATGGTTTTTAGACTTTTTTCTATGAATATAAATGTATTCTATGTAATATAAAATGTTATTCTACACATTTTGTTTTTTTACGCGACCCTATAGCTTGGTTCCCCCAAAATCGATCAAAACGTAAAATACCATAAAAGTAGCTACCCTGTTGAAAGCCATGTGGTGGATTTTACCGTGGGGTTGGCGTGCAAAGCACGCAATGCATTGTGTATTGAAGATACTCCCAATATGCGGAATGGCGTGCAAAGCATTCTGCAGCTATTCAGCACCGTCGTGAATAGACCTATTTCCTAAATTGTTGGTTGAAACCCTAAAACATAGGCCTATAAACTAAATTTTGGAAATTTGCTCAACTCACGTCAGCGGTTCAGCGCGTGTTCGAATTATTTTTATACTTTTGTTTCTTAATACTTTTACTTTGAGGCCATATAACTAACGAAAGACAGATTGGAATAACATGAAAACATCAAAGGCAAATAAGTGGGGTTTTGAACCTTCAAGAATATAAACTCTTCCAAACCATACTACATTGAGCGTCAGATTCCAATTTTAGGGGCCTAAACCTATAGTAAGATTTTCAGAGATGAACCTTTAGAGATTGTCGTTCTCATACAGTTGAAGAAATAGCTAAAGAAAACATAACGGACAAGAGGCTTTCGTATTATTATCCCATTTAGAAACGTACACTGATAAGACGCTTTGGGCTGAGGCCTGTGCGGAGAGGAGCGTTTTAAGGGGCGTGCAAGTTTTATTAGCAACCACGCCTCGTGCTAGAGCCGTCCTCAGTGCAAAGGTGCGTGCAGCGTTGACAAATTTCTTCCAGTTAGTTTGAATTACTTTCGAATAAAGAACTTTTTGCTAAACTTGTGCCAAAAATGGATACGACTGAGTCAATACTATCTGATAAGTACTTGGAAGGAAAAACTCCTTGACGAGGCTACTCCAAATCTTTTTCCCTACAGCTCTATTTTTGTACATAGGATGACTAGACAATCATATTTTTGGTTTCGACTGGATTTCAGCTATTATTTCTTCAAACGTCATGGTGTATAACGCTCCCACACGCACAAAAGACAAACTGGATTGAACTGTACGCTCGCAGGTTCTACGACTATGGCACAGCAGCTGCTCACAACGCTTCAACGTCTAGTCAGAAGAAAACCCTAGTCTATCACAACAGGTTTATCATGCACGATCCGCCATGATAAATGCTGAACTCTTCGCTCCACTCTCTCCTTAGCTTTTTAGTCTTTTACTCTACTAAATTATAAAGAGGTAAAAATTGTTTGTTTGTTTGTATGTAGGGGGTAATCTCTGGTACTAATGAACCGATTGAAAAAAATAGTTTTATTAATAAAAAGCTACTCTATCCCTGAGTAACATAGGCTATAATTCATTTCGATAAAAACCTTTTTTTATTTAAATATTTGTAAATTTAGTCGGAAAAAATCTTAGGTTAGGCCTAGAATGATAAACCAACACATGTATTTATATTTATTACCATATCAACCAATTGAATAAAATAACAAAATATAGCTGTTTGCTCCAATACTTCCAGTAACAGCTGATTTCAAAGTTTGAAGCAATTATTTTTGTATTTCTAGCTTTTAGGTTATGGTTTTAAAGTGTAGACCTGAGCCTTGCTGGTTCTTTTCACCATTATTATAACTGCTGTTATAAAATATAAGAAATAATTTGATTTGAACATTTAACATTATTTACCATCTTAGTTTTGAGGTTATTATTAATCCTACACCTTTATTATAATAAAAGATAACATATGCTTTTAGAAGGTCTGGGGGGTTGGCGTGTGGAGCACGCAGGGGTCTCCCCTAGTCATTAATAAAATTGTGCCTAAGCTACTATTTTTTAAAACACAATAATACAGTTTTTATTACATTTCAGAAAAAGTTATTCGCCTACTAGGACTACTCGTCTATGATGCAATTATTAGCAGTAGAAATTCTTTGAAACGATAGCCTAACACTGTCAGGAAGGTAATAAAAAACTCTGTTTAAGTCTTTTCGGAAGTGCTACAGCCTCTACCCTTGAAAATACAACAAGAATTACAAAATCTGTAACAAAACAAACGTTTCACCCCGTCCTTACCGATTTCTGAAACACGAATGGACATTCAATTGCCAAAAATAGTATGACTCGGGCTTGAAACTGTTCGCGCTCCATCTGTTTGCCAGCAGTTTAGCTACCGCTGCTCTCTAGATAAGTTGGCGCAATTAGTTCTCTCGCTTCAAAGTAACCCGTGGATCTTTGGCATTCAACTCAGTACATACCTGTAAATACTGAAAGCCTAGTACAGACAGAATGCCAGCCAGGCTTCCCACCAGCACTGCTCCGTAGGGTTGCACCATCAAATCAGCAGCAGTTCCTATGGCCACGCCACCGGCTAGAGTCGAGTTCTGGATGTGAACCTGGTTTAAAACGACATCAGAAGTAAGTAATTAATCGTAACATTTCATATCATAACACCAGTGGGCAAGGCAATGCTTCGATATTGCTTGATTTTAGTACTGTATATACTTAGATTAAATTTAGTCATGATTCAGCGAGTGTATTGAAAAATTGGTTATGAAGTGACTTCACATTTGTGTTTGAAATAAGATTCTTATGACCAGGGCAGGTTGTAGAGTGCGTATTAAACATATATAGGTATTTAATGTTAATGAAATTTACTTTATATGGGTAGCTATCCCGTTTTAATTATTATTTAATTTTAATTGTAGTTATACCATTTTATTACCTTGACTGAAAGTAATCGAATTGTAAATGGTTTTTATATCACTTAAAAAATAACTAGGGGCTCTGCCCTGGACGCTTCGTGTCCCAACCCCGCCTCGGCCTTCGGCCTATACGGTAGCTGCTTCTCTTCGCTCGCAGTTGGAAAATTCGCTAAAGAATCTCGTTAATCTTTGGTTCGTTTGTACATAGGTTTTTAAAATTATGAAACCGGGCTTAAATGTATTAACAGTAATTACAAGATTAATTATAACCTCAAATATATGTTTTAGAAATGTGAGAGGCTTTCATTACGATTTTAGTCCTAGTTCTACTATCTTCTGTCAACTAAAGTTTTGAAACCAGGCCTAAATATAGTAAAAATTATTGCAGGATTAACATAACCTCAATACTATGTTTCAGAAATGAGCCAGGCCTATATTACAAAATTGACTATTAGAATGTATCCATCTTTGCCAAGTTTAACTTTTTTTTACAAAATAAATTGTCAAATCAGGGCCAATTTATTCTAATTCCATCGTGCTAAAACAGTATAAATAAGCTTGTTTTTTTAACACTAATTAAAAACTATCCAATGAACAGCTGATGTTGGATAATACTCAATCTTAGTTCTATTCCCCTCTATTTCCAACGTGTTAAAGCAGTATAAATTGGCTTGTTTATAAACAGCTGTTTTGATCGCTTTATTTACTACTATATCGTTGTTATTTTGTAACCAACATGGCAACCCATAAGACCCTATGTTAACATTTTTCAACTTTTAAATTAGATTTTCTCAAAAATTGCGTTTTTTTACACGAAATACAACTATATGGGTGTACTTCAAAATTAAAACTACACTTAAATACAAAATTTCTTTTAATTCGTTAGAGCCGTTTTCGAGATCCGTGACAGATACAAAGATAGATACAAGAATTGATCATTTTAAGTAATAGGATATTACATCAATTTAGCTTTATAGCTTGTAGGGAGTTAGTGAAATTTAATTTTATTGTATAATATTTGTGGATTAGTTACCCCATTTTAATCTCTTTGATTGTTGTGACCATACTCTCTAAACAATCATGGTACGTAATATGTGTGAATTATGGAATTTTGGGTGACATTAGTTGAGTAGTTTTTGAGCATATAGAAAACGTAAGTGTAAAAACGATTAGTGTATTTTAAAGGTAGTTATCCAATTTCATTCCTTTGACTTAAGTAATCGAATTTGAAATGGTTTATGTATCACTTAAGAATATTAATTAATAACTTAAGCTTTAGGCTATAGCTTGAAGGGAGCTAGTTCAATTTATATTTATTGTACAGGGTAGCAACCCCATTGCAACCACCTAGATTGTAGTAATTGTCATGCCTAAACACTTATGACATTAATATAGATAGTATTTATGTGACATTTTTACTAAAATCTGTCGAATAGTTTTTCAGTGTATAGAGGGTAAAGAAGCAAAGAAAGGAAGAAGCGTTCATTTTACTTTCTCACTATACTATAGTACTATAGAGAAAGTATAGTGAACGCAAACAAATTTATGTTGAGATTTTTGAGGAAATATCCGTTTGGGGGCCTCCTGAGTAAAAAAAGGTGGTTCTTACAAAATGTTTGTCTGTATGGCTGTATGTATACAAGCTAGAGAGAAAAATATAAGATCGATTCCGAACAAATTTGCACCAAACATGTCAATAATTAGGCCTGTATAGATGCACGAAAAACTGTTTTGAAATTTTTTGAATAACAACCCCATTTTGGCCAAAAAACCAGAAAAATCAGTTATTATTTTTTTAAAATAAAAAACGGCTATAACGATTTTGATAAAATTTGGCTTATTTGTAGCCCTTAATAAACCCTATCATAAGCAAAAATAAACGGTACCAGGAACTGGCACATACTTTCTCACTAACATATTTAAATTACTAAACAGATTCACAGTGACTTGTAGGGTGGGGTAGGAGAGTTTTTTTTTATTAAAGTTGGAGATTAACTAATAAATATTATTATTATTATCTAGAGAGAAAACTATTCGATAGATTTCAAACAAATTTGCACCAAACACGTCAATTAGGACTTTATAGATGCACGTAAAAAGGTTTTGAAAAATTTTGAAAAACAACCCCCTTTATGGCCAAAAAACCCCCAAAAATCAGTTATTATTATTATTATTAGCTAAACGAGAATTTTTAGAAAGATGCGGGTTTCTGTATATGGTAGGGCACAATAAAGGCTACAAATAAGCCAAATTTTATCAAAATCGTTAGAGCCGTTTTTTTATAAAAAAATAATAACTGATTTTTTGGGGTTTTTTTGGCCAAAAAGGGGGTTGTTTTTAAATTGTACAAAACCCTTTTTCGTGCATCTATACAGGCATACTGGACATGTCTGGTGCAAATTTAGTTGAAATCGATCGAATAGTTTTCTCTCTAGCTTTGTCTACATACAGACATACATACAGACAGACATTTTGTAAAAACCACTTTTTTGGACTCAGGGGGTCCCAAAACGGATATTTCCACAAAAATCTCAACATCGATTTTTTTTGCGATCACTATACTTTCTCTATACTACAGTATAGTGAGAAAGTAAAACTGGCACATACTTTCTCACTAACATATTTAAATTACTAAACAGATTCACAGTGACTTGTAGGGTGGGGTAGGAGAGTTTTTTTTATTAAAGTTGGAGATTAACTAATAAATATTATTATTATTATCTAGAGAGAAAACAATTCGATAGATTTCAAACAAATTTGCACCAAACACGTCAATTAGGACTTTATAGATGCACGTAAAAAGGTTTTGAAAAATTTTGAAAAACAACCCCCTTTATGGCCAAAAAAACCCCAAAAATCAGTTATTATTATTATTATTAGCTAAACGAGAATTTTTAGAAAGATGCGGGTTTCTGTATATGGTAGGGCACATTAAAGGCTACAAATAAGCCAAATTTATTCAAAATCGTTAGAGCCGTTTTTTTATAAAAAAATAATAACTGATTTTTTGCGGGTTTTTTGGCTAAAAAATGGGTTGTTTTTCAAAATTATTCAAAACCCTTTTTCGTGCATCTATACAGGCGTACTGGACATGTCTGGTGCAAATTTGGTTGAAATCGATCGAATAGTTTTCTCTCTAGCTTTGTATACTTTTATTAAAGTAGGCGATTAACTAATAAATATTATTATTATTAGCTAGAGAGAAAACTATTCGATCGATTTCGAACAAATTTGCACCAAACACGTCAATTAGGTCTTTATAGATGCACGTAAAAAGGTTTTGAAAAAGTTTGAAAAACAACCCCCTTTATGGCCAAAAAACCCCCAAAAATCAGTTATTATTATTATTAGCTAAACGAGAATTTTTAGAAAGATGCGGGTTTTTGTATATGGTAGGGCACATTAAAGGCTACAAATTAGCCAAATTTTATCAAAATCGTTAGAGCCGTTTTTTTATAAAAACATAATAACTGATTTTTTGGGGGTTTTTTGGCCAAAAAGGGGGTTGTTTTTCAAAATTGTTCAAAACCCTTTTTCGTGCATCTATACAGGCATACTGGACATGTCTGGTGCAAATTTAGTTGAAATCGATCGAATAGTTTTCTCTCTAGCTTTGTCTACATACAGACATACAGACATACAGACAGACATACAGACATACAGACATACATACAGACAGACATTTTGTAAAAACCACTTTTTTGGACTCAGGGGGTAGCAAAACGGATATTTCCACAAAAATCTCAACATCGATTTTTTTTGCGATCACTATACTTTCTCTATACTATAGTATAGTGAGAAAGTAAAACCACATCTTTCTGAAAATTCTCGTTTAACTAATAATAATAACTGATTTTTGGGTTTTTTGGCCAAAAAGGGGGATGTTTTTCAAAACCTTTTTTCGTGTATTCATACAGGTCTAATTGACATGTTTGGTGCAAATTTTTTCGAAATCGATCGAATATTTTTCTCTCCAGCTAATAATAATAATATTATTTATTAGTTAATTTCCTACTTTAATATCACCTCTCCTACCCCTCCTACAATTATGAAGTCACAGTGAATCTGTTTAATAATTTAAATATGTTTGTAAGAAAGTATGTGCTAGCTTCAGTACCGTTTATATTACTTTCTCGCTATACTATAGTTTAGAGAAAAAAAATCGATGTTGAGATTTTTGTGGAAATATCCGTTTTGGGACCCCCTGAGTCCAAAAAAGTGGTTTTTACAAAATGTCTGTCTATATGTATGTATGTCTGTATGTCTGTATGTATGTATGTCTGTATGTCTGTATGTATGTCTGTATGTCTGTATGTATGTCTGTATGTATGTCTGTATGTTTGTATGTATACAAAGCTAGAGCAAAAACTATTCGATCGATTTCAACCAAATTTGCACCAGACATGTTCAGTAGGCCTGTATAGATGCACAAAAAAAGGTTTTGAACAAAATTTAAAAACAACCCCCTTTTTGGCCAAAAACTCCCAAAAAAACAGTTATTATTTTTTTATAAAAAAACTGCTCTAACGATTTTGATTAAATTTGGCTTATTTGTAGCCCTCAATGTACCCTACCATATGCAGAAAACCGTATCTTTCTAAAAATTCTTGTTTAGGTAATAATAATAATAACTAATTTTGGGGGGGTTTGGCCAAAAAGGGGGTTGTTTTTCAAAAAATGTCAAAACCTTTTTTCGCGCATTTATACAGGCCTAATTGACATGTTTGGTGCAAATTTGTTCGAAATCGATGGAATAGGTTTATTTCCAGCTAATAATAATAATATTTATTAGTTAATCTCCTACTTTATATCACCTCTCCTACCCCTCTTACAAATATGAAGTCATAGTGAATCTGTTTAATAATTTAAATATGTTTGTGAGAAAGTATGTGCGAGCTTCTGGTACCGTTTATTTTCTTTTGCCGTAACAACTGGTCTGTAATGTATGTAGGCCTATAACGCACGTAAGAAGTTTACATGTAACTATAATACGTCAAAATTATTATTATCTTTAGTTTTACATTGTTTTCATGCTAATAATGTTTCTAAAAAGTTTTTTCTTTGTTTAAAAATACAATTTAGAAATTACTGAGACCTGTTCTATTTCAGTTACAAAAAATAAATCGAATGCTTTTTTATTGAATGAACAAGAGAAAGCAATTACTATTGTGATCGATTACTATTGTGATTACTATTTAAATCACTTTGCATTAAAAAAGTAGCTGACAATTTGCAATAAGGTGTTTAATGTGGATGAAGTGGTCGACGGTCGTCGTGAATATTGATGGAAGTTGTGGTACCACAATGAGTGGAGCACCACGAAAGCCACCGTATTTCCACTTATCTGCTGTGGCTTGGAGTGGAGTGTAGCTGCTCGTTTAGAATATTTACTATAAACATAATTTTTGGAATAAGGTTCCAGAAAATTCTCAATGGATTTTTTCCATTTTTACTGTAGCAATTCTAGTTTCGTTGTGAACTTGAAACTTGAACAATTTGGGAACGCTGGTAGTTACGCTAGGCTACTATAAACGATGGAAAGCATCCTGTACGCGAGCGAAGCTAAATTTTATGGAAACAACTTCTGAATGCTTGCGAAGAATTAAGTTGTATCGCTTACTTATGAACAGTAGTATTACTACTAACCATGTTGAACTTGTGCTTGTGTGTGACCAGGGCAGAAATGGCGAACGCGGTGACACAAGAAGCTGCGATGGACAAATACGTGTTGATGATGGCACGCTGTTGGTCGTCTCCACTCGTTGTGGCGGCGGCGTTGAAACTCGGCCAGAACAACCAGAGGAACACGGAACCTGAGGACAGAAAAGGCAACGATCAGTTTTAGAGTATCCTATTTCATTTGGGTGGAGAGAAAGACGTACTAGGCTTACCGTCCTCTAGGCAAATTTTGTGAAATAGTCAGAAACTACTATCTAGATTGTTGTCAAGTAAAATACAATGCATTATAAAAACGGACGTCATGAGAAAAACATTATATTATTTTAATGAAGTTATACTTCTTTGCGCCCGTTGTAATCGGGATGGGGTGTCGGTCGAGAAACCGCGTCACGCGTTAGGAGTAAAATCCGGAAAGTGCCTTTTTATTCTTTTTCTCTACAAGAGATACGTCATGAGTCTCGGTGGGTGAGTGGTTAACGCACTCGACTTCCATGCTAAAATCCCTGGTTCGATCCCGGCTGAGAAATTTTTTTCAAAAATTATAGGAAAGTATACGAATATACGAATGGCCAAAGAAGTATAACTTCCATGGTCCGACGCAGACCCAATTTTTTACTTACGTTTATTACAACGCTTTAAAAAGTGTTATCTTAAATGCTCCTAAAACTATAACCAACGAAGTTATCCACCAAGAGCTCAAAATCCCCACTATTGAAGGAGATATTAAAAAATACAGTACCAGAAAACAAATTTTACCTCATCCAAATGTTTTGGCAAAGAATTTAATGGTGAAATTATGAGGAGGCTAAAAATAACACCAATCGACCTGGCTGATGACTAGGATGACTTTTTGACCCAACAGCAATTTTGTACAGAATGCCCCGTAAGTAAAGTGCCATACTTCGGGAAATGGTTCTTTGGGTCAAAATAAAAATAAAAAAACACGAATTAAATGTTTTTCAAATACGCTTCGTTTTCCAGATATACGCCATTTTGTTTCTTTTACAAAATAATTCATTTCTAGAGAACGGTTTGACCGATTAAGTTCAAACTTGGTAACAAGTTTAACCTGACATTGGTATAGTTTAAGAACAATAAACGATTATATCCAATCATGTGTTTCAAAATGGCGGCGGTTTGAAAATTTCAAAACTGAATTTACCCAAAACCGAACATTTTAATGAAAAAAGTCAAGATACCGTTTTTGTAGCCCTTTTAAATTTCTTTCGGATCGTGTAACTTTCAAAACAATCGAATGAAAGGTTAAGTTATGTCTAATAATTGGTTTGTCCACACAGGCATTCTATATGAACACAGTAAACACAACCAATATGTGTTTACAAGTTATTCTGTACAAGCTGATTCAGAATTCAGAAAAATCAAAAATCATCATAAACTACAGGGTGTTCCATAAGAAATTCGAATGTTGATCGCCATATTGGAAAATGGCGTTCATTTACAAATATTTTAACTAGATATCTTTTAATATCTAAAAAAAAAAACAAGAAAACTTTCCCCATTTAAAGTTTGCTATCAGATTTCTAGTTTACAAGATACCAATTGGTGGCTCATTTTAAAAAGACATTCTGTATAGTAACATCTGATGTGTAAAAATATAGGCCTAGTGTATAGATCCTTTGATTATGGACCTTCATAATCAAGGATAGAACTTACCGACCATTGCAAATAAGTCGGACGTATAGCTTGAACCTTCGGCCTCAGTGTGTCGAGGTGTGCCAAGGACTAAGCTGACCGCAAGTCCAAAGTAAGCGCCGAACACGTGGACAAAGATCGAGTCGCCTGCATCTGTAACCTGTAACAATCATTCTTTGAATAATCTTAATCTCGCAAGCGTCTGATTGAAATATTGAAGATCGTATAAATGTGATTGTAGAAGTGATTATATGTTCGTTCAAGTCTAAAGAGACTTGAAACTTCCTAATGAACAATACATTCAGTTTAGTTAACGCTTTATCCTAACTTGTATTTATAAAACTGTACCTGAAGTTTGTGCCCAATCATTTCGTTCGCTGAGAACAGTACAGTTTCAATGATGCCCATTATCAGAAGCTGCAGTGGGGTGGTTTTGCCAAGCACAGCTCCCATTGAGATCAAGATGGCCGCTGCCAGGACGTCAGCACTTATTAAACTGTAATATCATAGAACAAATTATGAATGTTTGATGGTAATGCACGAGAGTCGGGGATGTTGCACTGGTAAGAAGTAAGGAGACTTCAAGAGAAGTTGGATTGTGGCCCTAGTGATTGGAAGTTAAGGCAAGAACATTTGAACCAGTTTTTTTAAAAGGACGTAAGTCATTAAAACAACATTTTTCAGGAATTAAAAAAACGTTTTAAATTGTTATATTTCCATTATGATTCAATTTTAAGTTACAACTGAGTGTTATTGTTGTAATGTAGTATATTCCTAACATTTTATGTCAATATGACCAAAAATTCATTTTTTATTGAATAAAGAAAATTGCAAAATATCGCCCTTACAAAAAAATTACATTTCAAGTACCTAATAAAACTAAGGAAATACATTTCAAAATTGATATTAATTTCAAATAAGTTGTCATTTACACGATTTTCTTATAAAAATTATTTCAATTAGTAATGTTTTGACATTTTTAGTCTTCTTTCTGTTGCGCTTCTTCTTCTTCAAAGTTACTATGAGGTAAATTAGCTTCTGTTTTATGCCAGCTGTCTTCATAAAACTAATTATACTCATGAGGAATGTATTCCCTCAAATTCTTTTCATCGTCAACCTTACATTAATTTATTGGCACCTTTTTAGCAGGGCACGCCGATTCAGCTGGCGGACCAATTCTCTTACTCATAAAGAATTTGTGGCAACCTAAGCCGCTGATATTTTTGTATGCTCTCACATACCCTTTCAGTGTACTGCTGTGCTCAAATTGTAAATGAGCACTAATTTGAAAATAAACTTTCTTCTTTGCGCACATTTTCCCCCTTGCTGCTTTCTAAACACACGACTTCGTGTAACAGATGCATTGTAATTTTTAAAACCCAATACGCCATCTGCCGAAACTTCATGTACAGTAAATTTACCAGGTTAAGAAGAACTGCTTATGATGTATTCTGTAATCTCGTGAACAGTGAATACACAGTTATAATTTCTAAGGGTTTTGGAAATAATTTAAAATCTCTGTCGCAAGGCAAAGGGATGTGTCCACGAAGTGGGAAGTACTGTACAACTTTACGGAAACATCCAGAATCTGTCAAGTATAAACAAAAGCGGGAGAGAGTCAGATTTTTGTTTTGCCCACCACAATTGTCACAAAAGAGGCGTAATTCACTGTAATGCTCAGGGACTGATTTAAGGTATTCATGCAAACATGAACATACTTCTTCCGGGCCTAATTATCCTATTTCCTAAAACTTGCGCCATCAAACCCTGCTGTGGACTCCCCTGGATATGACAATGAATTATGAAGTCTAGGAGTGTTGCTCACAAACCTACAATCCTGAAGGTAATACTGAGAACACAATTAAAATACGGTATATTTAGAAACAGACATGTGTGTACGATAAAATTAAGTGTAGCTATTTATTAAATTACAATTGAAACAGTTTAATTAAAACTAAAACTTTATTTTGGAACATTAATTAAAACATAATATTATACAAAACCAAATGTGTGTAAACATTCAAACATTCAACACTTAAACTGTATCTAAACTACAATTGAACATATTGACTAACCTTTTTACATCAATAAGTATTTTGGTTTTGCCTTCACCCAGTTCGAAAAAGCCCTGACAGAGAAGACCCCACTGGATTATCATGGCTGCTAGTAGGAACGTGAAGCCAACAGAACTGAAACCGTACTTGCGCAGGAAGGTCATCAGAAACCCAAAACCGATGAAGATCATAACGTGGACATCTTGGAACACTGTGAAAACAACGGATTATAATAGGTTATCTTGGA
>JAGFPH010011705.1:16521-33355 GCA_018207615.1 Philaenus spumarius | reverse complement strand
TCTATTTGTATTGTATAGTTGTAGCAACACCATTTAAATCTATTTGTCTGTAGTGACCACATTCTCTAAAAATCCTGGTAGTAATAAATATGTGTAAACTGTGAAATTAGTTGAGCAGTTTTTGAGAATTTAGAAAAAGTAAGTTTATTACTATTTAATTTTAAGGGTAGTTATTCCATTTCATCCCATTGACTTAAGTAATCAAATTGGAAATAGTTTTGTATATCCCTTAAAAATAATATACATTAATTTATTGCATAGAGGTAGCAATCCCACTTCAACCCCATAAACTGCAGTAATTGTAACCTGTAAACACTCATGGTGATAATATGGGTGAATTGTGAAATTTTTAGCTAATTCGGTAATTAGTTTTTGAGTCTTAGAGGACAAAGAAACAAACATTCATTTTTACATATATTAATGTAAGGCATTGTAATTTTTGTACTTGTGAATACTTTTTGTCGTTTAATTGGAATTTAATAATATAATATCATTTCACTTTTGTTTTTTAGTTAAGGTCTTAAAATCTTAGAGCCAGAAATTTAAGTTGACCCTAGTCTCAGGCAACGCAACAATCATCCAAACTACTTATTACAGTAAAAATAGACATTTGGGTTGGAACCCGGTGCAAGTTAACAGATTTTGACGTTTTTTAAAAATTTGTTCGTCTCGTCTCGACGGTAGAAAAAAAGTTAAAAACATGTTTTTTGTGCTCTCCTCCCCCCTTAATTTTTTATTCAAGTACCTGGAGACCGAGCTAAAGCTCGATTATAAGCAGGGCTATGATTTCAATAATAAATATTGGATTATTGAGTTTTGAGGTTAGGCCTATAACATTAAACAACTAAATAAAGGATATATACAACATTAGGCTTACCTGTAATAAAAATACAGTTTAATTAAAGGATTAACCACAATCTCAACGCTATGCCTCAGAAATAAGTCAGGCCTAAATTAAAGTATTATTTCAATATCGATTTATTCCTAGGGCCTAGTTCGCTTACGTCAATAACTACTATTATTGCAAATTTCCGTGAACATCGTTTAGGTTAGGCCTATAACATTAAACAACTAAATAAAGGGTATGTTTATTATGTATTCGTTGCCATGGTAACTATAAATAGATACAACATTAGGCTTACCTCTAATTAAATATACAGTTTAAAAGAAAGCAGATGCTTATTGTAATGGCATTGAAAACATTTGCATCAGCTGTGCTTTGTATTGTTTAAAATGGACAAATTTCACTTTTTAATTTAATAAAAAGACGTAGAAAACGAATTTTCCCAGACTGGTGACCATTTCCAATCGATTTCTCGTGGCCAAAAGCCTAATATAACATCAAAAAATCAAAAATCCTTAGACGGAGATTCCAGATCCATTTAGCAGACAAACAATTATCTCTCGCTTTAGAAGATAAGATAAAAACGGGTTTTTTTCAAGTGCCTATTTTGCCGAGAATTTAAACAAAAATTTATCTGAAAATTAAAAAAAAAATTATGTTATGAAGTATTAACTACAATGTATGTTTATAAAAAAAAATATTTTTATTCACTAAAATTAGAAATATTGGTAAAAAAATAATACGGCAGAAATCACAGAAAGTGGAAATCTCATTCATATGTTCTAAATTGGCTGAGTTTTAATATATCGAATTCAAATTTGACGCAGAAGTTAAAATATACATTTTAAAGTTATATGCTGAGTGTCAGCTTGTTATCTTGAAAATGACCCAATCTAGAGCCACTTGACTTATCAATAAGCTTCGCGATTTTAGGAGTGCCGGACCCAAAAACTCATTTTAAACGGCCCCAGTTTAGAAATTTTTAAAAATATCAGCCTAAAACGTTTTTGACAAGTTAAACAAATAGATTCAAACAAGGTCAAGGAGTATAAACCTTTTTTTCTTATTTACTTTTAAAAGCACAAGTCACTTAAAAGAGCATAATTTTAGACCTTTTTAGATTTTTCGTCAAAACGCTTGAGTTAAGCGGCTATAGATTAGTCAATTTTTTAAATATCGTTTTTTAAATAGGTATAGTAAAAAAAAACTATATTTTTAACTTCTGTACCGATTTTTAAAAGGATATGTTTAAAAAAGTTTCGAAAATGGAGTCACTGAATCCAAAGTTGTTGCAGTTAAAACGAGATAGGTCAAACAGAAAACTATCTTTAAGCACCTCGTTTTTCAAAAAAGTATTTGGAAAAATAGTTAATACTATTGAGAATATTTACTCTGGTGTATTTAACTTACAAAACAAATTTGTTGATTTTCTAAAAATTTACGAAACTGGAACAAATTGAAATGCGCTATAGCGTTCGGTAAGCAAAAATTCGCGAGGCTCGTTGATAAGTCTGTTGGCTCTAGCTCATCCAAATTTTAAGTAACCAACTTGAGTCTTGGTATATAAGTTAAAAATACGCTTTTCACGCTCTATACCAACTTTTACTTAGATATATTACAAATTGCCCAAGTTAGATCTATTATACGTATGGATGGACATGGTCATTTTCTGTGAAGAACACGTAAATTCATACTTCAAACAGAACAGGATTCATTAATTTACAAGGTATCATATTCAAACTCTAATTATAAGTTACAAACATAATTTTAATTTTTATGCCGAGTTTAAAGTATTTATATTGAAAATCGTTGACCTAGTGTAGCCTAGTGTAACTATTTCTTATCTTGAGATGATAACCTCCCAGATTTTTCGCTTATAAAATAATTAAAAATCTCATCTTGAGAAAGGAATTCCAAGCCATTAGGCCTACCTTGAAAGTTATCATTAACTAAGCTATTTGAGTTGTTAATGTACATTTTGTTTGCCGACAAAATAGCAAAAATATCATCTGTTTATCGTTATTTTTCATATATCATTTTCAAACTCACTTAAAAGATTTAAAAAAGTATATTTTAGACCGAGTTTCAAGTTTTATATGTTTTAAAATGTTTGACCATCAAAAAAGAGGCCTAGAATTATAAAATTGTGGATTATGTGCTTAAATATTGTCGTAGAGTTTTAATTTGTTTTTATTATATTTATATATATATTATTTATTTATATATGTTATAAATTTCAAACTAATCGGATGATTATTTTCTGAAAAAACCCCAATTTTTAATAAAAACATATTTATTGATAATTATGCGTTCTAAAAGTTGCTGGCGTATTTAGTTTAAAATGATCGTACATGTATCATTTTTGTACATTATATTTATACATATATTGTTTATGTTTATTTTAAATTTCATACAAATTGGATGATTATGTTTAGAGAAAATTGATTTTTATCGAAGACAAGTTCATCGAGACTGCTTGTAGGCAATTTTCTCTAAAACTAATTATTCAATTTGTGTGCAATTTAAAATATACATAAAAAGTACATGGTAGGCCTACAGAAGACTTCATTCCAGCATTTTTTCCAGTTTGATTTGAATATGCACAAGTTGTTAAGTAAACTAAGTTGATTGCGAATTATTTCAATAAATGACGTGTCAAAATTTTCTACTGAAATTTTTTAAATGAATACAAATTAATTATTGTTTTAAATTTGTAAAAATATAAATTTTATTTAAAATAATTACTAAAAGACTTGAACATTTTTTTAAACGCAAAGTAAATAAGTTAGCACAGGTAAAAAATGTACTAAAATTTAAATGGTGGCAAGCTACCATGATGGTCTTCCTGGTCTTGTCTGGTGGTCACTATTCAAATGAATGCCCTTGCTGAATCCCGTACACTGTCCTGTGTCCCAGCACAGAAATAAACACCGTAGAGCCAAGAATTTAGTAGCACGCTATTTTATTTATTTTTATTTTTACTGGAATACACGTAGAAATCACTAAAAGTCATATGATTTGTACTTTTATGGCGGCTATTTTGGGAAAGCTTGTTTGTTTTTTAAAAATTTTGATCTCATATTCGTGATTAGCGACTAAAGATTAAATAAAAATGAACTTACATAAGAAATATTTTTAAACCTCAAAAACAGTTGAATTTTTTAAGAAAATGGCAGCCATTTTGTATCCGCCATGTTGAATTTTCATATTTTATATATTCGTGATCAGTGCCTCCCAAAACCCCAAATTACTAGTTTCACCCAAAAATTCGTTTTAGAAGTTGAGATATTAGAATTAGAATTTTGTTTTGAAAATGTTGGACTTTTCTGGTACATTTCCGAAAAAACGAAGAGCACACTTTTCTTTTAAACTTTAATCTACTTGCCAAGACAAAAAAAATCATAAAAGCGGTTAACCTGCACCGAGTTACCAGCTTTTTGCCTATTAGTTTTGTCTAATTTTACTGGAATATACGTGTAATATTGATTTCTAAAGTAATATGTTTAGTTGATAACAAAACAAATGTGAAGTTTTTATTTTTCAGCGTGGTTCTGACGAGTGAGAGAAACAGAGGTCATCGAAACAACTGACGGTATCTATGTTGCATCATCTAGGGTGTTTTCAATTATCTGAACCCCACGACCTAAACCATTTAGCAGATGAATAAATCAATGCTTACTTACCTTACAAAATTCAAAAGTTAATTCCAGAAGTATCTTTTTACTAAAAATTTTATTTATATGTTCTAGGGGTTCAACCAATAATTTTGGAAATTGGTCTACTCACGAAGGCGCTTAATATTTTCACCTGTGTGTACGTCATAATATTAGTAGAATTTGTTGCCTCCAGCTGCGAATTCCACTTGCAGCAGAAAGTGGAATTTCCTTTGCTAGTTTGCACCTCGACCTTGCGACCTTGGGTTATGGGCAGCTTCGCCCCCCCCCCCCCTGGATAAGATGTAAATTCCTGGTACGTTTATGGTATTTTACATTTTGATCGATTTTCGGAGAACCAAGTGAGCTATAAGGTTATGTAAAAAACAAAATGTGCAGAATAATATCCTACATTTATTTTTGTAATAACCACTAAAAAAGTTTCATTCTAGTACGAATAATCTAAAAAAATAGATACTTACTGCAAAAAAACGTGCTTCTGGTTGTTGGATTTTGTTTTCTGACGAACTCGTCCGAGCGACTTAGACAACCAAAGGTGTATACCAAATTTGGACCAAATTGGTCTTAAAATGCGACCGTTAAAGTGCGAACACATATATACACACATGTGTAAGATTTTTGACACAAACAACCCAAAACGTGTACCATGGTCTTTGCTTATTTACAACTCCCGACACTGATTTAAATAAAAACCCGAACCACAAAACAAGGAACAAAAACAACAACTAAACAACTAAATTGTAAGTTACCCTTGTGTACATTTCGATAACATGGTCATCATCCTCAGAGGGTTTTAACACTACTAAAACTCCCGACTTTAGGTCTTACCATAAAGCCCAATGCAATAGCCCATCTTTTTTATGGAAATTTTCTAATAATACAGCAAAACCAAAACTTTTTATCTGGAACAAAACAGCACTGGAAAACTCAAAATTGTGTGTTTTGTACTTGCTCTGTTGACTAAAATTATGTTTTCACAAACCCTTTTTCAAAATGAACTTTATTTTATGTCTTTTTCACGACATAAATATAGTCTTTCTTGCATCCATAAAATAGTCTCTTCTTGTTTTTCACCAATACCCTATTACGACGTGTAGGCCTAGGACGTAATGGGTACTGCAAATCCACAACATGTATACGATGCTGATGGCCCCTCTATAATTTCATGAAATACAAAACTATACAGAAAATATATTTCCAAATTAATCTCTTTGTAAAATAACAAATATTTTAGATCACATATAGTTCACTTTGTAATTAATTACGTTTTAAACTCTTCTAGTATTAGTGTACCAACACAAACCAAAAACCATGGCCATATGTATATTTAATTTATTAACAGAAAAGGAAACTGTTTCAGTAATGATACACTTTGTCAAGTTAAACCGGTTAAACCTGCCAGCGCACATTGTCACGGAGAATCAAAACGTCGCGTCGCCGTGAATTGTTTGATGCATAATAATATATGAAGTGTTCGTGAACGAATAAATAAATATATAAGTTTTTGCGAGAACAAGTAGACATGCCAACCGGACCACGTTGAGTCAGTTGAAGGTCGTACCACGCCCTTCCCGCAAGTCCAATTAAACATCCGTGACCAGGGAGGGAAATGCCCGAAGCGATCAAGCAGATCCGGGGCTTTATGCTAGGCCATTGCGATTGTAAAATTTCAACATTTACATAACTCCACATGAAGCATTTATTATATAATAAAAGTCACCGAACTGCGTGCTAAACTACACTGTCATATATTTTAAAATTGTATTCAATACAACGGAATGTCATAATGATTTATAAGAAAGTAGATTTTATTTTGAACCTTTTATCACTGAGATTGGTTTGCCTACTGACGATTTAGTATTGCAATTATGTTTAGATTTAGTTTGCTTAACGTCCTCACTTGTATGGCCATAGAAATGAACGACGGGCAGCAGGATAACACGGAAAATCCAATTCCAACACCTAGATTCCAACCTACAGAAGCCAGATCCCAAAGCATATTTATTATGTAATCCCATCGCTATTAAGGCTCGGCAGGAGTTAAAAACTATTTCTGAGTTGATGGCATCTCTCCAAGTGACAGAGCTGTACACTACTAGCATTGAGATTGTATGAGTTTCATTCTTCCGCTAACAAATATAGGACAGCTTCATAAAGATGGAAACTAGGTGATTGAAGGTAGTATAATCCTGACTATAAACGTACTGAAATGAGCATTCATGTTATGTGAGTATGTGTTATTCAACACAGCTTTCCATGCATTCAAAATAAACGAATATTTTATTTTCCTAGTATTCCTCCGCTAGCAACAAGTTGATGTGATAACTACCAGAGTGCAGGCTAAACACTCAAATAGAAACACAAATTCTACGCGTACATACTTCCACAATAAAACAGATTTTTTCGTCATAATTCATCCTAACTTAATGAAATTACTTTTATTTGAAAGGTAAACTTCGAACGTGGTGAAGTTTTACATTTTTTATATTTGCATTATTGAATAGGGAACAATTGCAAACTTTGATGTTGAGTTAAGTTAAAGAACAAATTCAGTTAAAAACTAATAAAAAAAATAATAAAAAATAATATCCATATTCGGACTGTCCTAACCTTTAAAATTGCATATTCAGAATAATTTTCTGATAATTATTAATCCAGTAATCTTGTTACGCGTTTAACATTGTTTCTATGGATGTTTAAACTCAAGATGGTGGCTGAGTCCCACAGCCACAATAATATTAGTACTGGAAATGATGATTGCGGATTTACAGGGGCCCACAGCTGGAAAAGATTTAAGCAACAGTCATAACTGTATAGTCACAATTAATAGAGCTTGTTAAAATTAGGTTAAAAACTAAAACCAGAAGCTGAACATGAGAAGTATGAAACGTTAAAAAACGTTACTTAGATTTTTCATCATCTTTTTAACCGTTGTCTAAAGCCTCAATACATTTTGATAGTAAATTATGTCTTTCTTATAGCAGGTAGAATCTCGTATATCTTTTTATCCTCTGGTTGAAACTACATTTAATCTACCTAAGTAGTTTTGTTCATAACGCTGTCAAGCACCTGAAGTTGATTTAACAATATTTTTGCATTGGAGATTTTCTGGGAACTTTTTATCAAAAATTGGGGGTTTTTGAATAATTTTAAGTTTGAGGACAGAGATGTTGGAGAGAAGTAATTATACAGTTTTGCTTGTATAACAAAATTGGAATCTGTGCCTTTAGGTTTATGAATTCCGGAGAAATGCACGTTGAACATGGGCCAAATTAGGATAGCGTAGATTTTAAGCGAAATTAAAACAGTGCCATTACACAGGGTGATTCAAGAAGAAACGGAGACATTTTGTCTCTTGGTAGTTGACCATAATAATAATTTTTAGTTATTAGCCAATAACTCGGTTATTTTTTAAGTTACAGAAATAATTAAAAACCCGTTACGTTTGTCATTAAAAAAGAAAATATTGTATTTTTTGAAGTTTGTTTTTAAAGCTTTTCAAGATATTTTATATTACAAATTTTAAACGGCCGTAATTTTTGAAAATGTATGAAAAAAAAAGGTTTTTGTTTTGTATATGGGTAACAGATGACAACAAATATGTATACCTTTGCGTTCAATATTGCTCCATCCAAAGATATTAAGTATTTTGTAAAAAAAAAACTAATTTGTGGATAACTGGAAAACGAAGTATTTCTGAAGCTATATTTATATGAAATTTTTTCTTTATTTTCGCTGGTAGAACACGTCCTGAAAGAGAACCGTTTCTTCCTGAATCATCCTGTTTATAGGTTATAGTGGGTAACAAAATGTGTTTCGCCTAACGTTGTATTTCACAGTAGCAACAATGATCAAGGTGGCATTTGTCATTTAGATATGTATTGCTATGACATTTGTATTTCTGAAATATTTTTTTGAAATATAATAACGACGTGTGCATGATCTTAAAGGCAATTGAAAAAAAATATTCAGATGTTTAAAAATTAATTGGGAGATTAATTTGTAAACTGTAGTCTACGTTTTTCAAATTTATCATTGCAAAATCGCGACTTTCGTACTTACTAAATTGCTATTTAACGAATTATCATTGATGTATTTATAGATTTTTTAGGTTGAGTGGAATAGGTTTGATTTCTCTCCAGCTAATACTTTAAGAGGTATTTTCTGCCTCATTAATAGAGTAGAAAGAACCACTTTTTATATGCGGCGAACGGAAAAATGCCCATATGAAAAGAAATTAACATTTTTTGGCTCCCGCCTGTAGGCGGTCTGGAAAGTATACACAATGATTTTTATGTGGCCACTTTTCCACACTCTAAATGTTAGTGAAACAACTGTTGAAACAATAATGCACCAATGAACTTCCGTGTCTGTATATCTATACTTATAATAGCCAAATACCACTCATTGATTGATTGACTGATCACAGTTTCTCAAAAACCATACCACCTAGGAACTTGAAATTTGGTACACATATTGCTCATAAGAACTAGAGGCGCACTAAGAAAGGATTTTAAAATATTTGGCCTGTAAGGGTTGAAACAACCCCTAAAACTATAAATATTGTTTGTTATACTTTCCTTAAAGCAAGAAAGCTGAAATTTTTTACATTTATTTCTTGAAAAACACATATAAAAAGTAAACCAGTTTTACATTTTGTTACGTGCTGCTAAGGGGGTAAAATGTGATAACAACCCCTAAAAACAATAAATATAGATTTTATATTTTATTTTAAGCTAGAGATCTGGTATTTAAAAAAATGTTTTCTTACAAGATACATATAAAAAATAGCCCAGTATTATTTTAAACACCCAGTAGTTGTAGTGAACTACTTTATTTAGGAAGATGAAGGATTAACAAAGCGGTGACACAAGGACGTTTTTTAGTCAAATATATAAAATTTACATTTCTAGAGTTCTACACACTCTAACAGCATTTTACTTCCGATTTGGTCCAAATTTGGTACACACGTTGGGTTTCTAAGTACATCGGACGACTTGGTTAGCTTAAAAATCCCACTACCGGAAGCTCGATTTTGATCGAAAGTATAAATTTTTATATATTATTCGTACTAGAATGAAACTTTTTTGGGTTTATCTAAAAATTAAATACAGTATACTAAATTATTTTCCACATTTTGTTATTTTGCACCACCTTATAGCTCCTCTTGCGCACAACCAACGCAATAACTCCAATTATATACATTGAGAAAAAATCCCTAAACTTCCTAAAAACGTGAAATAAAATTAAGACAATTTTATTTAAAGTCACAACAACCGCGAAATTTTCGAATAAGATGGAGTTAAGCCCAGATTTTTAGGCACCTCTCTTCCACCAAGTATAAGAATATTATGTAGTATACGTATAATAACAACACAAAAGTATTATGACATTGTACATATAACAAACGGGATCGTGAAAGACCTTTCTTAATCAAGGTCGCATTGCATTAATTAAAGTCAACGTCTCTCTTTTGGCATCGTTTATGGACAACGCTTCTAAAATATTATGTAGGTTTATTTTGTGAAAAAAATATATTTTGACATTTCATCGACCAACTCCTAGACTATTGCCCCATTAAGTTTTGCAAAGAAAGACGTTATACTTTTATAATAGTTGAGCATGGCCTTGAACGGTTGGTGACCCCAATGATATCTATTTATGGAGATCTACCTGTCCGATTTTCGTGAGGTTCAATATTATAAATAAACGGTACGAGGAACTGGCACATACTTTCTCACAAACATATTTAAATTATTAAACAGATTCACTGTGACTTCATAATTGTAGGAGGGGTAGGAGAGGTGATTAAAGTAGAAGATTAACTAATAAATATTATTATTATTATTAGCTAGAGAGAAAACTATTCGATCGATTTTGAACAAATTTACACCAACATACAGACATACATATTGGCATACAGACAGACATTTTGTAAAAACCACTTTTTTGGACTCAGGGGTCCCAAAACGAATATTTCCACAAAAATCTCAACATCGATTTTTTTTGCGATCACTATACTTTCTCTATACTACTATATAGTATAGTGAGAAAGTAAAATTATGAAACTACGTTGTCATTTCAGCATTATATTTATAAGACCACTTTTGGGTTTTGTGGTTTTAGGTTGGAACCTACTTCTTCTGGATTCATTGTATATGTTTCCAGTTTATAAAACTAAGTTGTAATATATCTATATTAATATTTGACGTGCTCACATGTGTGTACATATTTAATAAACCTGAAGATTGGAACCTGTTCCCGAAACGCGTAGTGTCAAACTACCAAAAAAAGTTGCAAGATGGATAACCAGGTGTATATGTATACAATTTCATATACTACAAATTAGTTCTATTTCTGGAGATCTACAGAGGCGATTGTTGTGCTGTTTGTTTTAAATGAAAGAACATGTTGTCATTATTATACAAATTATGAAATTTAAATTTGATTTAATCTTCATATTTATAAGGACACTTTTTTGTTTTTTTGGATTAAGTTTACAATCATATTGATACCTGTTTACGGGCCGATTCTCGTGCGGTTTGATTTAGGCTCCTTTCACACCAAAGTTGCAAGACGCAAGATGCATGCATCCCGGAAGCAGGATCATGCATCATAAACACCAGACGATGTAATTGAACGAGAGGTTTCACACCGAACATGCAAGTGCGTCTAGCATCCTGGTTGCAACATGCATGCATCATAAACACCAGACGATGTAATTGAACGAGAGGTTTCACACCGAACATGCAAGTTCGTCTAGCATCCTAGATGCAAGAAGCATGCATCATAAAAACCAGACGATGTAATTGAAGAGCGGTTTCACACCGAACATGCAAGTTCGTCTAGCATCCTGGATGCAAGAAGCATGCATCATAAACACCAGACGATGTAATTGAATGAAAGGTTTCACACCGAACATGCAAGTTCGTCTAGCATCCTGGATGCAAGAAGCATGCATCATAAACACCAGACGATGTAATTGAACGAGAGGTTTCACACCGAACATGCAAGTGCGTCTAGCATCCTGGATGCAAGATGCATGCATCATAAACACCAGAAGATGTAATTAACGAGAGGTTTCACACCGAACATGCAAGTTCGTCTAGCATCCTGGATGCAAGAAGCATGCGTCATAAACACCAGACGATGTAATTGAACGAGAGGTATAACACCAAACATGCAAGTGCGTCTAGCATCTTGGATGCAAGATGCACTTGCCTTTTATGAACCAGCCGCCTGGAGATTTCAGCGTGCATTTTTGTTATGCTGGTGGCATACTCGCCCCTCCCTTGAAATCTGGCTTGGCCTACTCTCGGAAAAATTTTATTCACACCTTGCACGTTTGCTTGACTCGCACAGTTTATTTTCAGACGTTCAATTGAGACGTTGTGTTCCAAGTACGAAACTTCAACTATGTTACCCGACACGGATAACTTCAACGTGACCTTTGTTAAAGCAGTTGAAGACTATTCTGCAATATACTATACTACAAGTACGGAGTACTCAAACAGGGATGACCGAGAGAAATCATGGAAGGCCCTGGCACAAAAATTCGAATCAACAGGATGAAACTGTACTGGGTATTTCAGTAATTGCCGAGACACAATCTCCAGCATTATCCCAGTATGGATGTTTCCAAAAACGATTCCTTTTTTGTCTTCGCCTTCTTCTGACTGCACAAACCAGAATTATAATTTTGTCGTCTGAAGAGTCAGATGATTGATTATTCGTCTTGCAAACTCACGTAATAAACTAAACAGCGATACCGGATATAAACAGAATTTTTAAACAAACAATTTGGGAAATTTTAATCACGCAGGAGCTGAAAAGCTGTCTCCGTGTACTAATATATTAGTAGAATTGGTTTATACCTAAGGCTCCAGCTTCGATTCACGAGCTTCTTAGTGACACTCGACCTTGCGGCCTCGATTTATAGACTGCTTCGTTTCGCTCGCAGCGTAAAACTCGGCCATAGTCCTCGGATCAGAAGATTCCCGCATGGTAAATTCCCCACGAGAAATTAAACTGGATACTTTTATGGTATTTTACGTTTTGATCGATTTTGGAGGGACCAAGCGAGCTATAAAGTCGTGTAAAAAACAAGATGTGCTAAATAATATCCTAAAGTAATTTTGTTTTAACTAAAAAGTAGTTACTTCCGGCTGTTTAATGGCTAACAAACTCGTCCGAGCGACTTAGACAGCCAACGTCTGTACCAAATTTGGATCAAATCGCACAATGCGGCTGTAGAGTGCGAACACATATTATATACAAGTTGTCCCGTAAACTAAGTGTCAAACTTCGGGAAATGGGACAAAAGAAAGATAAAATCAAGAATACAATTTTTAGAAAAACGCTTCGTTTCCAGATATCCGCCAGTTTGTTTCTTTTACTAAATAACTCATATCTAGAGAACCGTTTGACCGATTGAGTTCAAACTTGGCAGGAAGTTTAACCTAACGATAAAACTTAGATCTATTTTAAGAAAAAATTGCGATTATATCCAATCATGAGTTTCAGTGCCCCCGATATTGTTGTTTTGGTATAATATGTCGGGTTGAACAAACCAATTATTAAATATAACTTAACTCTTAAAATGAGGTCGTTAGAGTGCGAATACATGTATATACATGCATTTTATAATGACACCCTACATGTTCCGGGAACCATGATTGGTGCTCATTTACTACTCCCGACCATAAGGGTCACTGCAATAGGTCATCTTTCCCATGGAAATTCTCTAAAAATCATAAAATAGTGCCAACTGTATTATTTTATTTAAGTTAGCCAATCATTGCTTTTAATAACGGCGAGGCAGTGAACGTTGGAACATTCAGGAATAAGGAAAGAATATAATTCTCCTAAATGCTACATTTGACTTATTTAACGAAAATAAAACCAAGGTCATTAAAAGAAAGGGTAACCGATAAATTAGCCTTCCTCCTTTCGATGATTGACGGTGTTAGAAGGACGTACGATTTGATTCATCTCCCAGCAAGGTTAAAATGGAAGGACGTTATCACTGACGTACACTGTATCCTTAAAAGCGCAGAAAACATTTTACCTTGGTCAAAGTCCGCCAATAGGCCTTGCTACAAAACATAGACTGAATCCGTTGATTGGATAGTAGGCCTACATTATTGGATGGAAATACTTCCTGGTAGTTCCAAGGTTGAACTGACAAAACGCTGCCTGCTTTCTAACCTTTCAGACTGCTCCTGTTAGCTGTACAACTATTTACATTCAAAGTATACAATGAATTGTACAAGTGTTTGAAAAATATATATTAGCGTATTCCCATAGGAAAAATGAGCTATGCAGTGACCTTTATTTTGTGACCTAGAGTTCGGAGTAGTCAATGAGCACCGATCCTAGTCTCCAGAATACTTTTTTGAATATTGATTTTCAAAATTATTATATTGCAATTGCATTTGCGAAAAATAGTATATTGCATTTGCTGTTTTGGTTTCATCAGAATGTCTCTTTTCTTACGTACTTGCGCAATTTTACAGCCTCTTAGTGCAATTTGCCGTGAAATAAATGTCTACCAGAGCACCTTACACATTTTGGCTCTCTCTGACAGTACCTCTGAGTACGGTTAAAGTCTTGACATCTTCTACACTGTGGAATTAAGCGAGTGTTTCTACGGAGTGGTTCAATCTTATCCTCTATGATAAGTATGATTTTAATTGAATATATTGCATCAATACTTGTATTTTTGTCGAATGTAAGCATAATCAACGGTAATCATATTTTGGTAATTTCTAACTCCCCAGTTAGTTGTTCTCTTTTTTCCTTCTGAATTATTTTAATCACATCTAGAATATTAAACCCTTTGCTTTTCAGATCTTCAATGATGTCATTTTTGACGCATGACGGGTGTAGACCTCGGGCCATAACTTTGATTTTTGTTTTCATAGGTATGACGCTGAATTTTCCCCTTATTTAGTTTAGCTGCTAGGGTTCTGTATGAATCTGCGTCAGGGGTATTAATTTTCCAAGAATTATTATTAAGTATAGTTATCTTGCAGTTATTTAAAAGAGATGATGTTAAAATAAAAATATAATTTTCTAGAACTTTAATTGTCCATTACTTTGAAACGAAGCAAAATACTAAGCTCGAGTTTGGACCATCCTGTTTCTCTTTTGATAAGCTTTACAATGGAGTATTACATGACCTACTTTTACATAACCCCTCAAGCCACCAAAATTATAGAGGGTAAGATATTAAAAAAAATGTGTCTTGTTATACAACTCAAAATATATATACAACGTTGTGTTAATTAATTTTAGTAATAAAAATAGGGGTTTCTGCATTGTGTTCAGTAAATGGATCACGAAAAGTCTGCATATGATGATTGATGCCTCAGTCAGAATTCCATCGGAGCTGCACAACAAGCATTCATAAGTGCATCATTTTTTGAAAATATCTAAAAATTGATAAAAAGTGGTGAAAATCACTTCTCTGGAGTTTTTGAGGTAGCTAGATCCGAATCTGACATCGAAAACGTCACCAATGCCCCAGGCGACCCCAAAGAGCCAGGGGCCAACATTTTAAAGTTGAGAAAACGAGGGTTTTGAAGTCGCTGGTTCCGACGTTTTCTTCAGTGCCCGATTCTTTCTTTACTGTCGATAATGTATCACACCATGATGTTTAGCTACAGTTTTCACGACAATTATTAACTGCATTAATTTAATTGGCATACACTAAACAAAAATGAGTGAAATTGATAAATACAGAATGTGAAAAATTAAATCATGAAAATAAGGAATTCCTTTGTGGAAATACCATGAAAATAACCAGAAGGTACCAAAGTTTTGATAAATAAAGTTTCTTCAAGAAGTTAAGTTTCATAATGTAAATTCAAAAATCTGGTTTTATATTAAGCTATTTCAACGCATAACTTAGCATTCAAAGATGCCATAAACTCAATCCTTCATTTCTTCTATCGGATGAATCCATTAGGTTCGTTATTAACCAGGGTTAATGAAAACGTACAAAATATTCAGAAATTACAAAAGTTTTTACAGAAATGTTATTTTTCTTTCACAAAAGAAGACTATATTATACTAGAGGCCTGCTCGTTTCACTCGTCAACCCCCACGGCGTTCTCGGCGAAGCAAATGCAAAGAGATTATTATATACTAAGATATTCTCACAGGAATAACGATTAATTAGGACAGCGACTTTATATTTTTATATAGATGAGAGGGAACTTTCAAGTTATAAAATATTACCAAAATGAGAATTAAAATATAGTAGTCTATAATATCTGACTGGTCAAATAGGTCAGTCAAAAATAAAGTTGGCATAATTTTGACAGTGATTAGAGTTGGAATTATGATATAGTAAACCATTTTTTTTTGTGTTTGCTAATCTAAAAAAAAAAATATTTTATTATGAAGATTCTAAAGGCTATACCTGATTCTAAATTTTTCAATTTGGTTGCTACGGTAATAAATCCAAACGCTTTCAAGAATCGTGTGTTGGTTCATAGGCATAACTTAAAATTGTGTTAAACTTATGACCCAAATCAGTTATTTTATTTGTTATATGTAACAACTGATGTTTGATTTATAATACAGTAAGTCTTTTTCATTCATTTTCTTGTTTGTATTTGTTTTTATTTTGTTAATCTAACCCAAAAACGTTTGGTTGTGAATAATAAATAATAATAAACTGATTATAAATTTTCTTAGTTGGTTGTTATGTTAATGAATTTAAATGCATGCAAACAAACGTGTATTCTAGGCCACATCTAGGATTGTGTTGCTAAGATTTTGATTCAAATCAGCTGTTTTATCTGTTATAGTTCTGGAAGTGAACCCCCATATGTTGACAATTTTCAACCCTTAAAATCATGATATGAAGGTACCCTGAATATTGTAAGGCTCCAGCTATCATAGTTTTGGCTGCACGTTGATTGTGAATCAGTCAGTCGTCTTTTATATAACCAGATTATCATAAGTAAAAAACCACCTTAAAACTGACTTACAAAACTTATTAGATTTCTTCGAATATTTTATTCTAATCGAAACATTAGAGATATAGTTATCTAACTCATTGGAAACTACGCCGTAAGTTATACATAAAAAGGTTATAGGATGATTGAATTAAAAAAGTTTAAAAAAAGGTTTGTTTTCATTAGCGTTGTTTAACAAAAATATGTATTCTATGAAACATTCAATTGTATTTTTGTTTTCTAAATAATTCGTCTAACCGGTTTGGTATCATTGAAAGCATATTCCCTGATGGCTATTCACGCGATCATTATTAAAGCCCTGGCGGAAACTTTTAACTGGCTGATTTATC
>JAGFPH010011705.1:5092-16069 GCA_018207615.1 Philaenus spumarius | reverse complement strand
GATCATTATTAAAGCCCTGGCGGAAACTTTTAACTGGCTGATTTATCTTTAATTAGAGTTAGTTAATTCTGCCGTTTTGGTACCAAAACAAACAAATCATGAAATGTTTACAACAATCTATTTGTGTAATCAAAGGTCAGGGTGTGGTAAATAACACTCTTTCGCAGTTTACTAGTCTTTAGGGAAAACCTTGGAATCGAAATGTTTGAAAACAATAATATGTTTAACTTCCTGTTCCAAATTAAATATAATTTATTGTTGACAGTTACAAGTTATCAATTTAGCGAATTTCCATAAGAAAGTGAGCTAATGCAGCGACTCTTATGGTGAGACCTAAGGTCGGTAGTGGTCAATAAGCACCAATCATGGTCACCAAAACTTGTTTTGAGTGTTATTAATTTACTGTATTTTTAATTTGACATTTACTCTAAAATTAAAATAAGACTAGAGTGTTGTTTACTATTGCAGTTTCTTATTAATTGATTAGTAATGGTTATTACACGTTTTTTGTTTGTTGATTTTAGTTCAAACACGTTTAGAAGAATGCAAACATAATAATAATAATAATGATAAAGGTTTCTGAGATAGGCCAACCTAACTATGCTGGCGGGGATTTTTAACTCGGTAAATGTGTACAATTATTATTTTCTCTATATATATAAAAGCGAAATACCACTGACTCACTCATCACGATTTCTTAAAAACTACAGAACGGAATGAAATGAAATTTGGTATGTAGCTTCCTCTAGGGCCATTGGTGTTCACTAAGAAAGGGTTTAAAAAATTAAAAATTTTTGGGGGGGTTTGGGGGGGATCAAAGTTATTAAAAAACGATTTCTTCAAAACTACTGAACGGATTGGAATGAAATTTGGTATGTAGCTTATTCTAGGGCCATAGGTGCTTACTAAGAAAGGGTTTGAAAAAATTCGAAATTTTAGGGGGTTTGGGGGATCAAAGTTATTAAATCACGATTTCTTCAAAACTACCGAACGGATTGGAATGAAATTTGGTATGTAGCTTCCTTTAGGGCCATAAGTGTTCACTAAAAAAGGGTTTTACAAAATTGGAAATTTTAGGGGGGTTTTGGGGGCAAAAATGACTAAATCACTATTTCTACAAAATTACCGAACAGATTGGAATGAAATTTGGTATGTAGCTTCCTCTAGGGCCATAGGCGCTCGCTAAGAAAGGGTTAAACAAATTTAAATTTAAGGGGGCTTTGGGGGTAAAAATTACTAAATCACGATTTCTCCAAAATTACCAAACAGATTGGATTGAAATTTGGTATGTAGCTTCCTCTAGGGCCATAGGAACTCGCTAAGAAAGGGTTTCAAAAATTTCGAAATTTTAGGAGGGGTTTGGGGGGATCAAAGTTACTAAAATCATAATTTCAGATCTTTTATTATTATGACAATAGTGATTTTATTATTTAAGATCTGTATATATAAAAGCCAAATACCACTCACTGACTGAACCCTTAAAAAGAATACAATTACGTTAAAAAGACTGAAAATACCAACCACCACGGGCAACGCCGTACGGGTCAGCTAGTAAGAATTATAAAACTGTAGGCTTATTTATAAAACTTTTTATTTATTTACGTTATTATGTATTTAAAGGAAGATAAAAATATTATCTTTTAATTGCTTTTAATTTCATTTCGTAGATCAAATGATTTAGAAGTTATTAATATTATAGTGAAGAAATTAATAATCGAATATGATTATGTTATATGAAGATGTACGAATGTTTCCTTCTTTAAATTTGTGTAAACGAATATATTGATAATAAAAGGTTGTATTTATATAGCCTACAGTTTATAACCTCAAAGAAAATCTTATAACGCATTATAGCGTACATTAGTTCTAAACTCTCAATTAAAAAACCATCTTCACGAGAAATTAGAATGATTGCAGTTGTAAACATAATCACAAAGAATAAAAGTATAATATATGCTGGGTTTTGTTTAATTTAAGTAATAACAAAACCATCGATAATGGATGAAATCATCTGTTATATTATATGTTACTCACTTACGTACATTAATAATAATGAGATATTACAACTGAGTATCAAGCAACTTACATATCATACAGGAAACATTTTGAGGGATTTAACGAATTGTTTACTTCCAATAATAATAATTAATATGTCTTAGTCTAGTCTAAATCTATCAAACCAGTGATTTAATTCTTCTCAAACGTTTAATTGCTAGTGTCCTGCAGTCGGCGTAGTTCAGGATAGATTTTGCTTAAATGGGGGGGGGGGGGGCACCCCGAATGCCTATCTTCGACAATGTTAGCTATAATACACATAACTTAAGTTGTAATTAAGATAGGCTCATATTTTTTTTATTTTCTAAATTGTACCTTTTTCTAGTTCCGTACACAAGAAAATAAAACAAATATTAGAAACCTAAAAGTTATGATTTTTTTTTTAAAACACTTTTTTTTTAATGTTTTTATTGTTATTATTATTATATAACTTTTGTATTTGTTGAAATATTAAAAAAAATCCCGTGTTAGGAACTAGATAATTGTGTTATAGACATGTGGTAAAAATTTGGTAAAGATATCTTAGATAGTATTCCAGAAATGTGTATTATAAATAACAAAAACGTGATTTTCGGGAAACAAGCAAAACGTAAAAGCCAAAATTTCTAAGTTTCATAAGTAGCCTTTTTTTTGCTAATGGCCTCCTAGACAGTATGTGGAATTTTCTGGGTCTTCTTCAGCAGCATATATGTCTTCCAGCTTCCTCTTCAAGAAAGTTCTTTAAAATAACTCACTGTACAATAATGAACACTATAAAAGTGTTTGTAGTACAGCGAATTCATGTGGCCTCTAAAGCCATTTATTTCCATGGTAACGCTAACATTATTTTTTTTTCGGACATAAAGATAATTATAACCATATCATGTTGTATATTTTTGGAAAGAGGAAGAACAGGAGAGTAAAAAATCATAAAAAACTAAAAATCGAATAAAACAAATTTTTTCCATTTGGAGTGCCCTTAACTATGCAACCAAGTACTTTGTTTTGAATGGTCTAAATTAATGTAATATTATTTTTCTTCGAACATCCCCAGAGTTGAATTCCATAGATTAACAAATAATAATCAATTTAAAGGTGTTTGTTACACGAATTTCTTAAAAACAAATTCTGTACATAATTCCTTTAAGGAGTAAAGAAAGCGTACATAGAAATTTTTACAAATATTTTTGTTTTTAAAATAACGTACATACAATAAGTTTTTGTAAGTTTCTTATTTTTGTAAAAAAACATTACTTGGAAGGCGTGTTAACGTGTTTAAAATTGTAATTACTACGTACAACTCGTGAACAATGTGAATGATGCACAAAAACAATGAATACTAATTAAAACCAACTATTATTTTATATAATAAAGTTAGGTAATTATTCCTTGACGTGCATCATAATAACGTAGTTAATATCGTCATAATTGTATTTTATGATCACACGTTTGCTAATGATTTGCTAATAGCCCTATTTAGTCAATTACAGTTAACCATAAAAAATGTATAACCTGGAACCCTAAAGTGATTGGTTTTTATGGGATTTAATTGATTGAAGTTCTAATAGTAAGAACATTCATCTTTTACGTACATAAAATATTGGCAATCTCATTATTATTATTTTTATATAGAAAATGATTTATTGTTCTTTTCTTTATACATGTACACATACATATTAAATGAAAAATTATTGAATGAAGAATAATACACATTATGTTAAGGGAGGGTAAGAGTACGCACTTAGTAGATGTTTATCTACAGGAGCTGAAATAAATTACAAAGAAACTTGAAAGTTGTATAATAGCTTCTTTATTTATAAGGTATTTATTTATACCAGTATTTATTCATGTACTGGTCGAGCTTAAAAGTTTTAACTTTAAGCATTACGAGAAAAAAATTAAAAAATTTGAAAATAAAAATTGTCAAATTCGTACTCTTGGCTTACCGGGAGGGTAAGGGCACGCATTACCTCCTAGCAATAACCACATACAAATGAGTATCTGCCCTCGTAAGAGCTGCACTCCTCATGCCATCACTTTTTGCAAAGCCCACACTGGATCCAGTTATCGGTGTATGAACTTCCACATCCTGGACATCAGGACTCAGCACCCTTTTCTTCTGGTTGTTTTGAGCTGCTGGTATTTTTCACCTCTTCTCATCAGGAGATGCAGGAAGTTCGCGGGTCTTCTTGTGCCCCAAGCTAGTGGATGGTTGCAATTCTTCAAAGTTCAGTTTTTTCTTCACAGGGTTCCTTATTATTTGTTTAGAGTTGGACTTATTAACTTTTTTGTTAGCTCTTTCTCCCTTTAATCAGAAAAAAAGTTAAAGAAAGAAACAATCAGTCAAGTAGGCACAATATAATTTACCATAGTAGGATTAGTTTGTATTTATTTCTTTTCAACCAAAACAAAAACCGTGGTAACTTTAATAATGCCGTGGCAAAACAGTAATATAATATTCAATTTAAAAATATAAACCATTAATAATTAGCCTATTTTATTAGAATGAATTTAAAAGAAAAATTAGATGCACTGAAGCTGATGGATTTGAGTGTGGGGAGTCTAAGAGTAGGCCTACGCAGTAGACAATCTTAGCCTTCCTGATAGTGTTTTAGAAAATAATGGATAAGTAGCATCACTTTTGAAGGAAAATTCATGTTCTTTGCTAATGATGTATGTTTAGAATATATTTATTTGCTTTTAATACATTTGGTTGCCGGCAACATTCAATTTCCCTTCGTACACCCTCCCGCCGTTACTCTACAGACTTAAGCAAAATATTACATTAAGTGTTACATTAACAAAAAGAAAACTAATAACTTATCTTGTCCATATAAAAAATAAAAACTTTAAAATAGCAATATCTGAAATGCAACACACATATAAACACATATACATAAACAACTTACAAAAGTCACTAAATTATACACACACATAATAATATAATGCATGCCATAACACACACAAAATTGCTTAGACAAACATCATCAACGCACAAACAAATATCATAAATAAAAAGAAACAACAAAAGGCATCTCTAAGCTATGCCTGTAAAAATGGCGAAAGTTTACATTACGGCCCTACGTCATATGCGGCAGAGGTGCCAACGTATACGCAAGAAAATGTTCTAATTCGTATTTGTAATGTCCAGTTATATTTATCTAAATGTCTTAAATAAATGAATGCAGAAAATATGATTTACAAAACTTAAAGTAATTAATTATGAACAGAAAATAAAACACTTTAAATTTTAACACTTTAAATCTCAATTCACAACTTATTTAACTCGGGAAATATCAGACGTATCTTTTCAATGATATCGTACTGCGCATACGAACGTAAATAAACACGATTGCCGGACTCCGCTATTCCTACTACTTAACATCACTTAATAAAATACATGTATATCAAAACAGAAACACGCACAATTTTCACTATTTTACATAGTTTCCTTTATTGTATTTATATTTATTTCTATTGTCTTACCAATAACTAATGTATAAATATTCTCCATTAAAATATTTATATAAAAAATTCTGTAATACATAAATATTTAATTTTCTTCAGTCCTATGTGTTTAACAAGGGTCCAAATGTATTCGTTACATTGACGTATTAGTCAAGGGAAATTACGAAATAAATCGGAAATTTTTAGAGCCAGCAGATATCGAGATACGGTTTTCTGCATTGTGTTCAGAAAGCTCCCAGGGAAAAAGTCTATATGGTGTGGTTATGCCATTTTTCAAAAACTGCATTCTGGTGCAATAATTGCATTTTGCAATAGCATAATTACTTGCAATATTATAAGAACGACTGGAAACTCGGGAAAATCGCTCGAAAATCTTACTCGGGGGTTTTTGGGGCTGCCAAATTCTATTCTGGCATTAGAATTACCCGGGGGTGCTCGGGGGTTGCTCTGCGGGGGTGCCCGGGGGGATGATTGGGAGAAATGCAGCGTCCATGAAAATCGCTCGAAAATCGTTACTCGGGGCTTATCGGGGATGCCGAATTCAATTCTGGCATTAGAATTACCCGGGGGGCGCTCGGTGGTGGCTTTACAGGGGTGCCTGGGGTGTGATTAGGGGGGGGGGGGGGAATTGCAACGTCCATGAAAATCAGCCGAAAATAGTAACTCGGGGGTTTTCAGGGATGCCGAATTCAATTCTGGCATTACAATTACCCGGGGGCGCTCGGGGGTGGCACTGCGGGGAAAGGTAACGAAGAAAGTGAAAAATCACAAATTATGAAACAAAATTTGGAGTGCTTATTTGCATGCAAGCATTGCGATGGTAATTGCTCAAACCAAAAAGGCACTTCCAACCAGGCTGAGGATAGTGACGAGGAAGAAGATGAAGAAGGGGAAGAAGAAGAAGATGTTTAGTATTTAAGTTAAAAATTGAAATTTATGATGAATAATTCAATATTAATAAAAAGTACTATTTATTATTTAAATAAAGGATTATTTTCATAATTTGTGATTTTTCACTTTCTTCATTACCTTTCCCCGCAGAGCCACCCCTAAGCACCCCCGGGTAGTTCTGATGCCAGAATTGAATTCTTCATCCCCGAAAACCCCCGATTAACGATTTTCGATCGATTTTCATGGACACTGCAATTTCCCCCTCAATCATCCCCCGGGCACCCCCGAAAAGCTACTCCCGAGCGCCCCCGGGTAATTCTAATGCCAGAATTGAATTCGGCATCCCCAAAAACCCCCGCGTAACGATTTTCGAGTGATTTTTCCGAGTTTCCAGTCGTTCTTATAATATTACAAGTAATTATGCAATTGCAAAATGCATTTATTACACCAGAATGCAGTTTTTAGCGAATTTCCATAGGAAAAATGAGCTATTGCAGTGGCCCTTATGGTGAGACCCAAGGTCGGGAGTAGCAAATGAGCACCGATCATGCTCCCCAGAACACGTTTTGGGGTGTCATTAAAATACATATATATATATATATATATATATATATAGATTTCTCGCGTAATCATTTGTTGGTTTTGCTGTTATTTTTAACCAGGGTAGGTTGATCGTTTTCGATCAACATTTATTGTGGCTCTTTCGTGTTCGAGCATCGGATCAACATTTCATAACCAACAAATAAGGGACCCAATTACAAAAAACTTATACAATTTCTTATACACCCAACTTAGCGTCGTAACTGAGACCATCAATAGTTGATCTGTTTTATACAAGTTATATACAAAGTACCGTTATTTAGATAGTTTTGTAAGTTTTAAACCGGCCATTCTCACTCGCTCGCTTTCCTAACTGCACCCTGCCATCGGCCCAGCCCGGCCTTGCCTACTCACCCTTCTACCTGCTATCTATTCATAGTTGAGGGAGGGTTGTTTATTGTTTACTGCATTGTATATTAAATGGTTTATTGGTTTAATATTTTACTTCTACACAATAGACGATATGCAAATTATAGTAAGTTCTTCATTTCTTTACAGATTTTCGTAAAACTCATTTTCCTATTGTTTTTTGGGATGCTGAACAAGAATCTGACACTTATTTTTACCTAATGTTAAAAATAAAAATAATTACTTGATTAATACGAATTATATATATTTTTTGAAAAGAATAAATCCATTTACACAGTTTTCACGATATCTTCCGAACTTCGGAACTTATAAAAATTTAATCAGACATGAGCCAGACTTGTCGTTTTAAGAACTTAATACTTTAGTCATTTTATTTTTTTTTTTCAATTTAATTTTAGTGTTTGAAGTCGGAAAACATTTCTGTAAAAGCAATTGACAGCATTTGCTTTAGCTGTAAAAGCTTTTCTTATAATGTTTTGGATAATACAGAGGTATTTTATCAACTAAATTGACAATTTTTAAAACTTTCTAAATGTTTCAAATTGGGACAAATTGTTATTTGTTGTAGGCCTACCTATTTATAATTAGATTTCAATACAAAAAAAAAAAGCTTTCAAGTTTTGTAAGATTCCTTAAGGATAATTGGTATATATAGACCAACTATCTTTAAAGTTTATCACTTTAATATTATTTTATTATTATTAGAGTTGTTGTATTTTCGAGTTTCAATCAATTAATTTATCCTGTAAAATTGTCTACCAGTAAAATTGTTGTCCTGTAAAATTTAACAACAATCCATTTAGGCTACCACAAAAAAATAAGGTACACTTTACTTTAAATATTTGTTTTTATGCAAGAATATGTTTAAAAAAGAGGCAGTTGAAAATGTTCAATGTTAAATCTAGAAAACTATACATTTTATAAATCCATCTTTTTTAATTTAGTGCTGAAAAAAACTGAATGTTCTTTATAAAATTGCTGATCCGGCTTGCGATTCACTTTTAATTATACATTTTTACTGTGCAAAGAAAAAATCAAAAACTTGGTACTTAAAAAAAGTCAATGACGTGAAAAATAAAAGGGATTTTTTTTAAATGTGAAACTCAAAACGGATGCGTATTGTGACTGTGGTTAAAACGAGACTTTGCAAAAAAATTACAAAATAAATGGTTTTAAATTTAACATTGCTCTTACCCCAAGATGACCGCCACTAAAGCAGACCATTAAGTTGTAATATTTAAAGTGCTCGCAGTATCGTCTAAAATGAGCCTCAAATACATCAAAAACGTTTTAGAATTTGTATTTTTTTTAATATATATTCAGGTATATTGTTTAAAAGTTTTTGGCTGACCGACGAATTAATAAAATTTCGCAAAAAATCGTATTTGTCTTTAATACAGGATGTGGCGCACAACTCCGGAGTTTCATTCTATCTGGGTTATGTACTAACGTTGTATATCCACTCCGTATGTAAAACATCTATAGGACCTTGTATACATAATAGATATTGCGTGGTTTTTTTTATATCCAGAAGATCCCTGTTACACATTTACTATATTTAAGCCATCATAAATAGAGGAACTAAATTTTAAGAATGCATCTTCAGTACCAAAACAATTTTTAAACCCAAACTGATTATTGCTAAAACATTTCTTTAAAAAAAACCATTATTATGAACTTTAGCACTTTGTCAAAAACCTTTGGAAACAAAGATATCAGAGAAATAGGTTTGCAACTGTTTCCCTGTCACTTTTTTGAAAATTGGTACAACTAGAGCCTCTTTAAGTCTATCAGGAAACATGCCAGTCACAAAAGTTAGGTTTATTAAAAATTATACTACATCCGTTATGTGAATGTTGATAGCCTTGAGCAAAGATGCACTTACACCATCAAATTCTGGAGATTTGCCTAACTTTAGCTCACGGATCTTTTTCTCATTTTCGTCCGGTGTTACTTTTGTTAAAAATATAAACATTTTCGTTTCGTGGTCCAAAATGACCATTGTACATTGAAAATGTAGAACAATTTGTTAGAAATGGTGTCGTAATAACATTTACAGAATTAAAAAAATAAGAATAAAACTCATTAGCAGTAGTATCAGTTCCATTTTCCTTTAGAAAATGTAAAGCCTACCTTTTCAAGACTCGCGTCTTTGACCCTTGACCTCATTTAGCAACCTTGAATTACCTTTACAATGTTTAAACATTGTGTTTAAACATATAATAATGTATAGTACTAATATGATTTAGCCTCCTTTATGTCAACTTGTATCTCAACTTTTACATTTTCTAAAACTTTCATTTATTTTTGGGTCATTGGGATGTTTCTAATCGTCTATGTAGCTGGTTGCTTTTATTAATTTAAAAACATAAGTAGTTCGTAATCCAGGGTTTAATAAAATTTGTTTTATAGACGTCAGGAATTTGTAATATACGCATAAATCTATATCGTTTTCCAATATTTCAAAAAATGTTTCAAAAGCAGAATTTATATTTGTACCATTGTATACATTTGAAAAATCAGTCAAAACATTGTGTTTGTTTAGTTTACAGGCAATAGCTTGAACAGGCCTGGCTTGAGGTTGCAATGTATAAACTTGTGATAACAATAGGACTAAAATTATTGCGTAGTGATCTATAATGGCATATCTAGAATATCTGATTTAATATTTACTTTAAACATATCGTTTATTATAACTTACGCATGATCAATACACGTTGCTAAATTATTTACTACGGTTCTCGGTTCTGTTAATAATATTTCAAAGCCGTAATTTGGCAAAAGTGTGGTGTAATTATTTCTTTGTTTATTGTTGTTTAATAAATCTAGATGAACATCTCCTATTAAAATTTGGTCGCATTTACTATACAGCTAAATAAAAAATGAAATTCTTCCATAAATATATCCGAACCGCCACACAAGATACAATCTATATAGTGAAAATAAATAATTTTTTTCTTGTGCCACATTAAAACCGCAGCTGCAGTTCGTCTGCAGTAACAAAATTTACGCAATATGTTTCATAATGTATACAATTTTTAACGTATTCCAAAATACCACCGGCTCTATAGTCGTGATTTCTTTTTGAATCTGAAACAAAATTTTGCAATCGATAAAGACTAACCTCATGCTGTTCGATACATGTCTCAGACAAAACAATACGGTGAAGCAGGTTGACAACCAGGTTACAAAATTATAAAAATGTTTCCTAACTTTGTAACATAGTTTCATCCACATACGAAATAAGGTAGGTAACATGTAATTCAAGCTTACATAATAATGTGATAACAAAAGCAGTTTTAAAATGTGTAAACTATTTCAAAAAGTTATTAAGTAGAATTAGTGCATGGACAGTTTATTCAAATAACTAAATGTGCCGAAATAAATTTCTGGTTTTCTTTTCGTTCTTAAATAATTTTTTTATATCTTTGAAATTAAAAGATTTGTTATATTACAGATATCTTGCAACTGACAGATGCTCAATTTACAATAAGATGAAACTTGAATTAACTAAAACGTAAAATTGCTTCTAAGAGTCTCTAGAACTGAACAGACACAAAAATATTTTAGCACAGAATAGCACCATAATTTTCGTCAAATCATGTTGTAACACAT
>JAGFPH010011704.1:0-14141 GCA_018207615.1 Philaenus spumarius | reverse complement strand
GCGGTACTATCAGCGCTCGTATACCGTCAACTCATGAACCAGACCGAGGGGACTCAAACGCCACTGTTAGAAAATCATGATTGCTAAGGGTACGGATCATATTTATTTTAAAGAACGATTATTTTTTCGTGATCACATCACAAATGTAATTTTTAATTTAATATCGACTACGTATTCAACTATCGATTAGTTTAAAATAAAATCCACATTACTAAAAAGACCTGGAAGGATAGGTCCCTTTCGTACCCTCCGTTGGTACTCCACTGGCAAGGTTGTCTGTATTCATAACTTTTTTGGAAGGGTAGAGTCGATAAGAACTCTGTGTCTGTGTTTGACCCTGATGTGGCAGTACTATAATTGGTAAAAAATAATTAAATGCAGGTTACCTCTTTAAAAGTTTGGGAAAACTCCCAGTTACGCCAAATTAATTTCTTTCTGCAAAAAAGTGGAATTTCAGAAGTAACAAGATAACAAACCAATGTGTAGGCGTACTATGGAACTTATTTGCTAAAACTGTGCCGATGTAGTCAGTCAATGGCAGATTTTAGGAAGAAGTGAAACTTAACATAATCATTGATAAGGATTACCAATACCAGAAGACAGAAGAAAACAGTCCTATGCATTCATTTTCAGTCTTATTAATCGTTCATCGAATTTCGAAGATAATGCTTACAATGTACAAGTTTTTTTCATTAAGGGCACTCCAAATGGAAAAAAAATGTTGATATATTTTTAGTTTTTTATGATTTTTTTATTCTCCTGTACTTCATCTTTCCCAAAATATACAACATGATATTGTTATAACTACCTTTATGCCCGAAAAAAATAAATAATGTAAGCGTTACCATGGAAATAAAATGTCTTTAGAGGCCGCATGAATTCGCTGTACTACAAACACTTTTATAATGTTCATTATTGTACAGTGAGTTATTTTAGAGAACTTTGGTGAAGAGGAAGCTGGAAGTCATGCTGCTGAAGAAGACCCAGACAACCCCACGTACTGTCCAGGACGCCATTAGCAAAAGGTATTCTAGGAAACTTTGGCTTTTACGTTTTTGTTATTTAAAATACACATATCTGGAAAACTATCTAAGATATCTTTACACAATTTTTACCACATGTCTATAACACAATTATCTAGTTCCTAACACGGGATTTTTTTAAATATATCAACAAATAAAAAAGTTATATAATAATAAAAATATTAAAAAATGTTTTTTTTTAATCATAACTCTTAGGTTTATTTTCTTGTGTACGGAACTAGAAAAAGGTACAATTTAGAAAAAAATATGAGTCTATCTTAATTTTAGCTAAAATTGTCGAAGATAGAAATTCGGAGTGTCCTTAACATCTAAATTATGACTTGTAAACAGAAATTATAACTATCAACATTAATTGAATATATTTATTTTTTGGCATGGAAAAAAACACGAATTTCTTGAAAACACGATAATCCTGTAACCACTTTGGTTTTTTACTGATTGCATTATTGATTTTTTTCATTGAAGTTTACTATTTTTAACATGTAGGCCTATGGTTAAAAATTTAAAACGAAACTACCCTTTGCAAAATGCTTTCAAGCGACATAATAATCAAACATTATTAACAAGTATCCAATTATGCAAACTTTATCTATTTATAGTTAAGAATTTCTTTTTTACAGAATAAAATTTGAACACAGAATCTCACACATATGTTTGAGTTAGTAATTAGTTGTGAGATTGTATGTTCTATCAAGTTTATCTTCTCACAAGTCAAGCTCAATATTTACTTATAATAATAACTTTTATCAAGCATTTTCTCTTTATGTTCAAATATATTTTTAATATGCGAAATCTTAAAAATTAGACCATTTTAAAAGAAAAACCTGCTTCAAATTTGTACATTGTGATTAACTTTCTGGGATGAAAATCGTCAAGAATAAAAGGGTTTATTTTTAATATTACTGTTATGGGTGCACTATTTTCCAATACAGAGCCTACAATAATAATAATAAAAATAACAATAAAAATAAAATTGAAATAAGAATTTTAGTTTACATTAGATTCTTTCTTACTGGCAATTAACTTATTGACACTGAGGCGGGAGGCCTACTGAATATCAATATCGCATAATGCTGGTGTCATGCTCCTGTAATTTAGCAACGATTTGGAAGGATTGTCAACGGACAGGTGCTCTGAAGTCCAAACCTCCAAAGTAAATTTTCTGAACAATGAGTGCTCTGAGGTTATCGGTAGTTCACAGCTTCTGCAACAGATAGAGATAGTGTCGTTTAACCAGTTTCAAAATATTCTACATGAGCGCTAGCATAGGTTAAACTCCAAAATATAATGTACAAAATGTATAACCTCTCTCGCTGACACAAACTATACAGTTTCTTAAAGTAATTTCAACAATTTTCTCCTTGCCTATGCTTATAATTCAAACTAATTGAGGAATTAATTCCCACCGCTTCTCATAAGTATTCTCTGCTACAATAATTTCAATTTCTTTGCAAAGCTGTCGAATTTTTATGATGCGCTCTTCTTTAGTTTTAGTATTGACAATACACAAAGCAATAAGTAGACTGTAAACAATTAGTCCAAAGATGTAAGAAGAAGACAGGGTTATAATAAAACTATCTAATTTGTAGGTAATAAACCGTTGTAGTGTACTAATGTCAGCATACTTTTAATTCGATTATCCGAAACATTTCTGAAAACCAAATACGAAATTGAACAAAATGTGCACAGACTATTGAAAATAATTATATTTATTACAATAAACCACCAAAACTTGAATGTCATACTGCAGTTTAATAAAACATGTGTAGGCCTAATACTTGTAAAATAAAACTTATAAATACTTACACATAATTAATAGCTTAGTATGCAGATATGCACATTGATATAACAATTACTGCTGACATAAAATATTTTATTAAAATAAAACTGCTTTATAGAAATTATCCTTCCCTAGGCCTTAGGGAAAAGTTAATTTAATAGTTGGATGTAAACAATTGAACTATTTTAATTTAAATTGACATTGTGCAATTTAATTTAGTCTAGAAGTTTAACTTAAAATCTATATATATAAAAGCGAAATACCACTCACTCACTCACTGACCCACTCATCACAATTTCTCAAAAACCACCGAACGGATTAAAATGAAATTTGGTATGTAGCTTCTCCTAAGGCCATAGGTGCTCACTAAGAAAGGGTTTGAAAAAATTCGAAATTTTAGGGGGGGGGTTTTGGGGGATCAAAGTTATTAAATCACGATTTCTTCAAAACTACCGAACGGATTAGAATGAAATTTAGTATGTAGCTTCCTCTAGGGCCATAGGTGCTCACTAAGAAAGGGTATGGAAAATTTCGAAATTTTAGACGGGGTTTGGGGGGATCAAAGTTACTAAAATCATAATTTCAGATCTTTTATTATTATGACAATAGTGCTTTTATTATTTAAGATCTATATAATATATAGATTATATTATATATATTATATATATTTATATATAATTATATAAAAGCCAAATACCACTGACTGACTGAACACTTAAAAAGAATACAATTATGTTTAAAAGACTGAACATACCAACCACCACGGGCAACGCAGTACAGGTCAGCTAGTTATATAATAAAGTTCAATACCTTTTTTTTCGTCCGTGAACCTATTACTTTAAAACTTGTTTAAAGTTTTTGACGCGTTTCGAGAATGTATCTCATCATTCGAGGTCGTCAAAACGTTAAATACACATACACACACAGCACATTTAAAAAACACAGTATGTAGATGGGCATCTTACGACTCCCGGATATCTACTGGTTGTGCGTTATCAAACAGAACACGAAACAAAACTACAAAACGCCGCAAGCATTCTGTTCAAATTAAAATTATGTTTTATTTTTGTCATCAATAATTACTCTAGGTTTAAATTTGATTCTAATTATTTGTATATTATAAATTTATTTATAGTCTAACTAATTATTCTGACAATTTTAAGTGCATTTTGCTAGTAAAGATGTTTTTTTTTTTAACATTTTAATTTAAAGTTGCAGAAAAAATTACTTGAGAATCTTGGTAACTTTTTATCATAAAGTAATCTCGCTTGCAACCCTTATATTAAACATATAATATTTTGTAATGTTTATTTTAATTTTAAGGTGAGTATTTACAATTTGTTGTTTCAAAATTTTGAGTTATCAATAATTACTCTAAGTTTAAATCTTAATATTATTTTTATATTATCTATTTATTATTTATATCTGATCATTTTGAAATTGCTTGTTTTAATATATTTTGCTAGCGAAGGTGTTTCTTGGAATATCCAAGTAACGCTGCGGACAATATTACTTTAGAATCTTGGTAACATTTCATAAAGTTATCTCGTCTGCAACGTTATATCAAATAACACGTGAGAGCCAAGGCGAGCAGTGTTGCGCGGCGCGTATTGTCACCTCTGTGACGTCACACAGGAGGGGGCGAGAGGAAGGTTGGGACAGTCGGCGCGTACCAACATCAAACGACTGGGCCAGTCCTTGTATTCTACAGCCCTGGGTATACTGCATATAGATATAACATATTCTTCTAAAAGGTGGCGTGTCACGGATAAAATGAAGGTTGAAAATACATGGTTCCTCCAAAAAACCGGTTAAGTCCATTGTGTTCCCAGCAAAAACGGGACAAGTGCATGGACTTGTCTTGTTCTTGCTAGAAAACTCGCTAAGTACATGAAAGCGCCACGATCAGTGCTAGTGTATTTCTATATTACAGATTTTTATTGTGTTTATAACATACTAGCTGGCCCGACCCGGCTTTGCACGTTTAGACAAATCACAGTTAAATGTATATTAACAAAAAATATATTATATCAATAAATATATTACACTATGTATTTCTTACGGGGATTTTTAGTAACTTTGACCCCCCCCAAACCTCCCCTAAAATTTCGACTTTTTTTAAAACTCTTTCTTAGCGAGCACCTAGGGCCCTAGAGGAAGCTACATAATAAATTTCATTCCAATCCGTTAGGTGTTTCTTTTTAGTAACTTTAATCCCCCCAAACCCCCCTAAAATTTCGAATTTTTTTAAAACTCTTTCTTAGTGAGCACCTAATATCCCTAGGGGAAGCTACATACCAAATTTCGTTCCAATCCTTTCAGTAGTTTTTTGTAGTAACTTTGACTCCCCGAACCTCCCCTAAAATTTCGAATTTTTTTAAACCCTTTCTTAGCGAGCATCTATGGCCCTAGAGGAAGCTACATAACAAATTTCATTCCGATCCGTTCGGTAGGTTTTGAGAAATCGTGATTTAGTTACTTTAACCCCCCCAAAACCCCCCCTAAAATTTCGAATTTTCGGAAACCATTTCTTAGTGCACGGATAGAGCCTATAAAGAGTATTAGTGCCAAATTTCATGTTTGTAGCCCTCGTGATTTTGGAGAAACTGTGATGAGTCAGTGAGTCAATGAGTCAATGGTATTTGGCTTTTATAAGTATAGATTTAGTCCTATATTAATACTTTGTTGCACCTTGCAATGGCTATAGTTTTTATAAGTTTATCCCAATAAAAACATAATTTCTTTTAACAAAAATCTGTCGAGTCTAGGATATATTTGAAAATAACAATATTAATAAAACTAATTAAACAGTAATACTAATAAATTCCAACCAAATTATTCGTATTATAAAATCCAAATATTATAAAATTAGAAAAGTCGGACTACAATAAAATTATTAACATCACATTAAACGGATGCAAGATATAAACTCGTATAAACCTTACTTTGGCATTCTAAAACTTGTATCAAAAATCTCATAAAATCTCATGTCCGCGTCTTAAGATATTCAAAGGTCACAAAAATAAGTTTTTCGGAAATATCCCGCTTCCTATGGTTTCAACGCTATTTGCATCTGTTATACAAATTGTAGAACATAAAATTCTATACAAATTTCGTTTAAAACATTTTTTATACGGTTAACTGTTTTTGAGCCAGAGAGCGGAGAGCGCACAGCCAACCATAATGCAAGGTCAACCCAACGAACTATACTACTGGAACGCTCACTGCCCATAAGACTAGTATTGTGTTTTCCGAGCGCATACAGATGTGTGTGGCGGGAAGTATCCGGGCGCGCGGGCGATGTAAGTGGGCAAGAACTCTAGACCTGGCGCTTGCGCGTTATACGGTTTTCTGTCATTCTGCTTTTCAAAGTGTGACCTTTGACGGAACAAGCACTAACTTAAGTGCGTTGAAACATTTAGGTTGTAAATTCCCCGAAGCACCAATTTTTAAACTAGATACAATCAGCTAAGCTATTTGTGCTATTTTGGATCCTCCACACATGTTAAAACTGACGCGAAATGCTCTTTCTGACATGAAAGTTATTGAATCAGAGTCAGGGAGCGTATGTGTCAAATATATAGAAGAGCTCAATAACTTTAACAATAAGTTTAAAAATGTGTAACAAACTATCGGAGAAACATTTTTTCTACAAGAACCGAAAAATGAATGTTAAAGTTGCAGCTCAGACTCTAAGCTCCAGTGTAGCGGACGCTTTACAATATTTGTCTGTAAAACAACATCCGCAGTTCCTAAACTGTTTACCAACCGTAGAGTTCATAAGAATAATTGACAATCTTTTTGATTTTTTGAATAGTAGGGATCCATTTGGAAGAGGGTACAAAGGCCCCATTAAATTAGAAAATAAAGAAAAAGATGATGAAATGCTAAACAAAGCAGAAAAATATTTGGCAGCACTTAAAATTGGAAATCAATTAGTTTTAGATCATTCAAGAAAAACATTTGTTTTAGGATTTTTAAGTAATATTAAGAATATTCGTATTTTAAGAGACAGATTGTTAGCTTTAGATGATTTCGATTATTTGTTAACATATAAGCTAAATCAAGATAATTTAGAACTATTTTTTTCCTGTGTCAGAAGTAGGGGTGGAAACAATGACAATCCGAATACCAAACAGTTCACTTGGGCAGTCAGACAACTAATGTTTCGTAATAGTGTTAGGGCTTCTGAAAATGCTAACTGCTTTGAGTTTGACCTTAGCTCACACCTAGGCCTTCTTGAGTTAGGTCATAATCAGTGCCATCTCTATGATATTAATAATAGTGAAATAGAGAGTGCCGCATTGGTCATGGAAAATTATAGTAATTCAAATTTTAAGGACGAAATTTTATATTACATTTGTGGCGTGATTGTGAGACGTATAGAAAAAAACATAAACTGTACCGACTGTAGCTCTTTGCTCTATGCAAGTGAATCCGGTTTTAGGGCACATACAGGCCTCACTGATTTTAAATCTAAAGGAAAACTAATCAGATCAAGTGTGGATGTATTTAAAATTGTGAAGTATGCCTACATGCTCAAGTTATCAACATCAGAAAAAAATGTTACTTCTTACGATTTAACAATGATAGTTTGTAACCATTTCAAAGGTAGTATTTTCAAAGGGCATGTAGGTAACGATGAATTTACAGGAAGCCATGGCTTATTTTTGATTAAATCTGTAACCCAATTATTTTTAAAAATAATTTCACATCATATTGCAAAACAGAAAACTTTGGACATAACAAAAAAATCAAACTTAGGAATAAGACAAAAATTTACCAAAGTAATTTTATTTTCTAACATGTAAATGTTATCATTGTCTTATTTGTACGTCTATGTATCTTTAAAAAACTACAATACAAAATTGGTTGTATTATTTTCCTTATTATTACCTTGTACGTCGTTTCTTGTCTGTGCTTGTACGGATATTAATACTTAATATTAATATTAATATCAGTATACTGATATTATGAAAATTACCAAGGCATAATCTTAATCTTATCTTCTAAAGCGAGAGATAATTGTTTGTCTGCTAAATGGATCTGGAATCTCCGTCTAAGGATTTTTCATTTTTTGATTTTATATGGGGCTTTTGGCCACGAGAAATTGATTGGAAATGGTCACCAGTCTGGGAAAATTCGTTTTCTATGTCTTTTTATTAAATTAAAAAGTGAAATTTGTCCATTTTAAACAATACAAAGCACAGCTGATGCAAATGTTTTCAATGCCATTACAATAATCATCTGCTTTCTTTTAAACTGTATATTTTATTAGAGGTAAGCCTAATGTTGTATCTATTTATAGTTATCATGGCAACGAATACTTCTGCTAAATAAACATACCCTTTATTTAGTTGTTTAATGTTATAGGCCTAACCTAAACGATGTTCACGGAAATTTGCAATAATAGTTATTGACGTGAGCAAACTAGGCCCTAGGCCTAAATCGATATTGAAATATTAAACTTTAATTTAGGCCTGACTTATTTCTGAGGCATAGCGTTGAGATTATGGTTAATCCTTTAAACTGTATTTTTATTACAGGTAAGCCTAATGTTGTATATACCCTTCATTTAGTTGTTTAATGTTATAGGCCTAACCTCAAAACTCAATAATCCAATATTTATTATTGAAATTATAGCCCTGCTTATAATCGAGCTTTAGCTCGGTCTCCTGGTACTTTATAATAATGTAATATTCTTAATTATAAAAATCATTGGATAATCAACAGTTACCGACATTTACAAACAAAACTGCATTGTGAAATATAAACATATTGAAGAATCTACAGAGTTTTATACTGTTGGAACAGCGTTATTGTAATGCCTACCGTGTGGCCGGGCGTGTTCTTGCCCACTTACGACGCCTTCAGACCACGGACGCAACCCCAGATTTCGGCTCGGGTTCTATAGTCCAGTGCGCGATCCATTAGTATATATCGATGGGTCAACCATGAGTTCCCTGTCCCAGTAAATAAAAATTAGTATAAAGTTAATAATGTTTTTTGAATCCATAATTATGATTAACTAGTGGACCCGGCAATGCTTCGCTATTGCTTTATTTAATTTTAAGGGTAGTTATCAAATTTCATTCTTTTGACTTAAGTTATTGAATTGCAAATGGTGTTTATGTCAACAATTTATATAAACAATTTATATAAACAATATTTTAAACAGCATATATGTAAGTAAATAGATATGTAACAACCAATGTTTGAATTGAATTATAATACAGTAAGCATTTTTCGTTGATTTTTGTTTGTGTTGTTTGGCAATCTAACCTAAAAAAGCTGTTTTGGTTTTTGAAGAATAATAACCCGATTATAAATTAGAGAAATTGGTTGCAAATAAAAGTGTTTTGGTTCATTGTAGGCCTAACCTAAAATTATGTTCAGTTTTTGATCCATAACAGTTGTTTTATTTATAATAATATGTAACAACCGATGTTTAAATTGAATTATAATATAGTAGGCCTAAGCATGTTTCATTGATTTTTGTTTGTGTTTGCTTTTAATTTGTCAATCTAATCTAAAAAGCTATTGGTTTTGAAGAATAATAAACTGATTATAAATTTGCTAAAGTTGCTATGGTAATGAATGTAAACAAACATGTGTTACTAAGCATTTTATACGAACAGCTGTTTGTGAGCGCTATGGTCTTGAGTCCATACAAAAGAGGCTGTTTAGTTTTTTCCAAATTTGAAACTTTTTCGGGAAACTTTTCAAATTTTTCTTTATATAAAAACCTAGTTCGGACTATTACGAACATTTTAAAACAAAAAATAGCCAAATTGGTCCAGCCGTTCTCAATTGATGCGATTTCAAAGAAACAGCAATTCATTTTTATTATATAGATTTGCATTGTTTTAATAATCTATATATATAAAATCGAAAAACCACTGACTCACTGATGATCACCACATCTCAAAAACGACAAAACATATTAACTTGAGAGTTAATATAGTGGTTCCCCTTATGCTTTAGATGTGCAATAAGACGGGATTTTAAAATATTTTGCGTTTAAGGTTATTAAAACGTAAAAAGCGTTAGATATATTATAGATAAAAGCCAAATACCACTCACTCACTATTCATCACTATTTCTTACGAATGACAAAACGTATTAACTTAGAACTGTTACCATCCAAAAGTAAAGCTATGTGGAAATACGTACTGGGCTCGAAAAATGGATGGCACCTACAGAAAGTTTATAAAAGGAAAATACACCAGATACAAGTCTTACCTTAATAGCGAAATCTAGATATCTGAAATGTTCCTTGACAGGTTATTGGATACATACAATTAATGTACACATTTATAACAATAACTTTAGTTTATTTAAAAAAAATGATATGCCCTTAATTATAAAAAAGATGAATGATATACGCCCCAAAAATATGTTAACAGATGTTTTATTTAATTCCCTCCCTTACAACAAAAATCAAAGAAAAACCCACCCTGTATTTAATTATATTATTTAATTAAAGACTTATTAAAAAAAAACAACAAAGAAAATTTGTTTATGGTACATATAGTCTTAAATTCTATTTCATACAAAAGTACTTACAAAATAAATTGGTATATTATAAGTTGGCCAACGTTTATTAAAAAAATATATGCGCATTGTATGTAATAAAAAAAACTGCAATTCCAAAAGGTATAAACAAAATAAAATAATATAAAATTTAGTACTTAAAGTATTACTGAAATTATGACGTCATTATAATTATAAAAAAAGGAAAATTTTGATTTCTGACCCTTGGGGTCCGTGGTGTCAAAATAGGTACCTCACCGCCCTTATTTTAAGTAAAAAGCAAACGGCATTTGCAATAATATGTCCAAGTTTGGATAAACAATTCTACATCCTGTTTGTGAAGATGACAGCAATAGCCCAATGACAAAGACGTCCAAGGTCGTTGCCTTCGTTTATCTAATAAATAACATATATATATATTACAGAAACATACTATTTTAATTACATAAAATATTTAATAGCCTTTTTATATTTTGGAAAAGTCACTATGTTTTGCTAGCTTATTATAAGTTCATACTGTTTAAAATAGCCTTTTCGTTTTTTCTATTTTTAAAATAAGTTGTTAATTAAACGATCGCACTTTTTTTTATGAAACAGCGTAGAACCAAACGGTGGCAGCGAAGGTGAAGTCACATTTAATTATGGCTGCATGTTCATTAGAAGTTGAACTTAAACCAGGAACTTAAACCAGATTTCTCTAAAGGACCAGAACATAATATAGGCATTAGTTGTTTTAAATAGCCAAAAGTAAAATATTATGTTAGAATAAAATTACAGCACGTTTACAGCAGCCATGCTGTAATTTGGTCCTGTTGTAATCTGTCTTAACGTGTCAATTTGATCTAAATGACTTTATAAATTATAAGTTTCACTAGTAAATAAGATCAAAAGTTAATTGGTACAGAGTAACACTTTGGCTCTGGCAAACTAAAAGAAAAATATACTGCTTTTAATAGGCTGGCTGAATTATACTTGGTACAGGAACTCGTTAGAGCACAAATTATAACTTGTATAATAATTGTTAGTCGCCATTCCGAATATTGATAACTATTTATTAGTTATATGACTTACCGTCAACAATATTCTAATTTTGCCGCTTATCGACGGCCGTTTCGGCTATTCAGCCATTATCAAGATATTCAGGTTTCCCCACGTCATATACATAAACACTTACACATAGTTACACTTAACACACACAATAAATAAGTACAAACACTTAAAACGCCCGTATTAACTTTTACGTGACTCATGAGTCGTCTGTACTCGATAATGTCCGAGCGCGTACTGAATTAATCGATGGGAGGGGTAATGAGATATCTATCTTTGTCAATACTGTATCATACAACGCATTAGATTCGAAGTGTAGTTTTTCATTCAATAGTATGTTACTATCTATTTTGTAGTTCTTATATATTTCGAACTGCTCTAATGCGTTCATCAACTTCCCCTTTTTGCATCGATGTAATATTTTAAGGGCATCGTTTATGTTGGAGTAACCATGGTCGTTCTGGATTAGATGTTCGGTGAATTTTGACTCAATTCTGGTGGTGTTTGTTATTTGTTTGGCCGAAGGGATGTGTTCTCTAAATCTTTTGTTGAAGGATCTTCCAGTTTGCCCTATATACATTTTTGGACAATCGCGACAAGTTATTTGGTATACTCCTGAGCTGTCAAATTTGTCAATTAATTTACTTTTATTAACTAATTGTCCCTTTAAATTATTTTTGGTTCTATACGCAACTTTGTAGCCATGTCTATTAAGGATATTTCCGAGTATATATTCAAGTGGTTTGTAATAATTAAACACCACATATTTGTCTTTCGTTTCTGGATTTAATTCTTTAATTTTGTGTTTGGTGTTTTGTTTCCTGAGTAATTTGTCTACAATTGTAACGTTGTAACCATTACTGGCGGCAATGTGCTTAATAGTGTCAAGTTCCTCCTGAAAGTCTGCGTCTGTCATGGGAATGTTTCTTAATCTGTGGATGAAACTATTGTAAGCTGCCATCTTATGTGATGTTGGATGATTGGACGAGGCGTGGATAGTATGATCAGTGTGAGTCGGCTTCCTGTATATTTTGAAAAGGTGTTTTCCATCTGCTCTGGTTATTGTAAGATCTAAGTAATTAATGCTATTATTAGTTTCCATTTCAGAGGTGAAATTCAGAGAGGGGTGTAAGTTGTTTAAATATGTAGAAAAATTCTGGATTTGTCGTGGCGTACCCTGGTATAAAACAATAATGTCATCAACATATCTATGATAATATATAATATTCTTTAAATGTTTATTTTTTGGGGTTATTATATCATTGTTCTCGATATGGTTTAAGAAGATTTCAGCCATTATGCTAGACAATGGACATCCCATAACCAATCCATTGTTTTGGCTATAATACTGGTTATTGAATTTAAAATAATTCTGGGATAAACAGACTGTTAATAAATCTGATAATTCTGTTATTTTCTCAATAGACATGACTTTATTATGCTTCAAATTTTCTACCAATATGCAGATTGTTTCATTAACAGGCACGTTAGTGTACAAATTGGTTATGTCAAACGAAACAAATATGGATCCAGGTTTTATATTTGTGTTTTTTATTTTGGTAACTAAATCCTGTGTGTTTTTTAGACTGTAATTGTTTTTAAATTTGAAATGCTTCCTAATTATTCTGTCCAATGTTTTCGATAATCTGTACGATGGAGCACTTGTAAAATTGACTAGTGGTCGGATTGGGATGTCTGGTTTGTGTATTTTGGGTAGAGCGGTTAAAATAGGGGCGTAAGGGTTGATCATTTTGTTGAAAATTTTGTCCGCTTTGCCTAGCAAATGCTTACACTTGTTGATATTCATATTTATTTGTCGATTAAAAGCGTTAGTAGGGTCGGATTTTAATAAAGTTATATTGTTTTGGGTGAAGAAAATCATGGTCTTGTTTATGTATTCAAGTTTGTCCATAATAACAGTAGTACTTCCTTTGTCAGCTTTTGTTATGATTAAATTATCAGCTTGTGCTTTGTTACGGATGGAAGACGCAACAATCTGCTCATGGTGTTTGTTTAGGCAAGTAGGTTTATTTGACGTACACTGTCTGATAGCTGTATTGATTTTGTCGTTGATCAGAATCCTAGTTGAGTTTTGTTTATCTATAGGCAATGTTTGTATTGTGGCCTCTGTATCAATAAGGATATTCTTCCAATTATTCTGTTTACTACAAATATTATGTTTGAGACCTTTTTGTAATAGATTGAATTCTTGCTTGTTGAATTCAGTTTTTGTTAAATTCTTGACTCTGGGATAGAATACATGTTTGCATGAATGTACGGGTATTTGTTTCTGTTTTATTTCTGTTAAATTGCTTAGCTTCTTATTTAAGATACTGATCTTATTTGCAATAATAGGCTTCAACTGTCGATCAATTTCACTCATTAACAAGATAAGTTGGGTGTTATGTAATAATGTGGCCAACTCTAAATGAGTTTTATAAAGTATCAGATTTAATGTTTCTTTCTTAATGTACAAACTTTTAATTTCATTTTTAATCCAAAAACGTTCCGCCATGTTTTTTGTTTTTACGGCCGATTTGGAATTGCAGTTAATTTTAATGTGCGCATACTTCGGGATGATGTTCCTGGCAATACAATTTTTATTGAACTTTATGTTTTGTGTTGTTTTATGCAACTTCAGTTTTGTATTCATGAATTTATAGGCGAGGTCAGCTTGACTTGCTAATACAGTATAATAATTGTTAGTCGCCATTCCGAATATTGATAACTATTTATTA
>JAGFPH010011703.1:18274-33358 GCA_018207615.1 Philaenus spumarius | reverse complement strand
GCGTTAAAATAGTTTACTTGGTAATACCTCTGAAATGGACATTGTGCATCCTCATTTCGTAAGTTATAAAATAGTTTATTTGGTAATACCTCTGAAATGTACGTTGCGATTCCTCATTTTGTAAGTTGTGTTAAAATAGTTTACTTGGTAATACCTCTGAAATGGACATTGTACGTCCTCATTTCGTAAGTTATTTTAAAATAGTTTACATGGTAATACCTCTGAAATGGACATTGTGCTTCCTCATTTCGTATGTTGATTTAAAATACTTTACTAGGTAATACCTCTGAAATGGACATTGTGCTTCCTCATTTCGTAAGTTGTTTTAAAATGGTTTACTTGGTAATAACTCTGAAATGGTCATTGTGCTTCCTCATTTCGTAAGTTTTAAAATAGTTTATTTGGTAATACCTCTGAAATGGACATTGTGCTTCCTCACTGTGTAAGTGGTGTTAAAATAGTTTACTTGGTAGTGTTAAAATAATCAAATTTCATACTAAACCAATATGACTAACGATTTATGTTCATTACAGTTTTCTCTTCTTTACCGCGACTGCTTTTTTTAGCAACCACAATTGAAATGAAAGCATAACCATCAAACAAAAAAAACTTTATACTTTCTTCTAATCTAAATTCCACAATTCATTATTTTATTTACAGAATACACTTTACTAAATTGTTCACAGTTAATATATTTGTATTCCAACAGAACTGTTACTAGTAAGACAAAGCCTACACTTTGCAAATGATTTAGAATAGTTTCTTGTAGAACTAAATCGTGACATTAAGTATTTAGTTGTACAACTTGTGCTACAAAGTAGAATAAAGTAAAAGCCTTAATTATCTATCTAACTTGAAATATAAAATACTAGCTGGCCCGACCCGGCTTTGCACGGATAGACAAATCAAAGTTAAATGTATATTAACAAAAAATATATTATATCAATAAATATATTACACTATGCATTTCTTATGGGGATTTTTAGTAACTTTGCCCCCCCTCCAACCTCCCATACAATTTCGATTTTTTTTAAACCCTTTCTTAGCGAGCACCTAGGGCCCTAGAGGAAGCTACATAATAAATGTCATTCCAATCCGTTCGGTGTTTCTTTTAAGTAACTTTGATCCCCCAAACACCCCTAAAATTTCGAATTTTTTAAATCCCTTTCTTAGCGAGTACCTAGGGCCCTAGAGGAAGCTGCATACCAAATTTCATTCCAATCCGTTCGATGGTTTTTTGTAGTAACTTTGACCCCCAAAACCTCCCCTAAAATTTGAATTTTTTTTTAAAACTTTCTTAGCGAGCACCTATGGCCCTTGGGGATGCTACATACCAAATTTCATTCCAACCCGTTCGATGGTTTTAGAGAAATCGTGATTTTGTAACTTTGACCCCCCCTCCAAACCCCCCTAAAATTTCGAATTTTCGGAAACCCTTTCTTAGTGCGCGTCTAGAGCCTATAAAGAGTATTACTGCCAAATTTCATGTTTGTAGGCCTCGTAGTTTTGAAGAAACTGTGATGAGTCAATGAGTCAATGGTATTTGGCTTTTATAAGTATAGATTAATCTTTTAAAGAAACTATTAATTATAAAATGGACCACATCGGCTGCGGAACCTATTTCACAAAAAGTCCCTGTTTTTACAAGTTACTATTTACAACAATTATTAACAAATATTGTATACAAAAAGTACAATTTTACATGTTTAGAACTAAAGTACAATTAATTACGTATGTATTTAAATGATTATTAGGATGATTGCTAATACAGATGTACTATCTTTTTTGTGTGTATTATCAACATAATGTTCTTAATTGTTATAAACTTATTGAAAGAAGTACAAACAATGAATTGTTGTTATTTTTATTTTATAATATTTGTTCTGCTTACACACTTCTCCAGCAAGAGTTAATTTAACTAAATTACGAGTGAAAAAACATGGACCAAAACCGGGATTCGAACCCAGGTCTATTAGCACTTCGTGGTAACGTTCTACCAACTAAGCCACCATGATCACACCAGATATTATCTCACTTGTAGGGTTTAATTCCTTTTTCATTAAATTATTTTATTTTTTAGTTAAATTAACCTTTGCTGGGTAAGTATGCAAGCAGAAAAATTATTACAAAATAAAAATAACAATAATTAACACCACTGTAAGCTGCTAATAGAACTTAGATTGTTTTCAATATTGTTCATAAGAAGTATTCAGTATATTAGCTAGAACATTCAGTAAACCGTACACGTGAGATAACATTGAACAATATCTGGTGCGATCAGGGTAGCTCAGTTGGTAGTACGTTACCACGGTCTTGGGTTCAAATCCTGGTCTTGGTCCATGTTTTTCACTTGTAATTTAGTTGAATGAATTATTCTTAGAGAAATTATGTGAACAAATTTTAATAGTCCTACTTGGAAGCAATACAAACGATGTTACATTCAAAAATTAACTGCAGATTTTCCCAACATTAATTTAATTTGTAGATGAGAACATGAATTTTAATAATAATTAATGTTAGTAAATTAGAGATAAAATTTATAGAATTATTCTATTTTTAAAATAGTAATAAGCATTTATATTTCTTTTCTAGTATTTAAAAAATTGTAATAAAATACTTTAATATTCGTAAATAAATAATTGCGCAATTCTACGTGAAATATTGTCTAACTTATCTAATATAACCTAAAAATCTACATTCAAACCAAAACAAAAGATTTCAACCTGCATTTTATTAGCTGCAAACGTATAGGCCTACATACATTTACGGGACATATTTACAAACTTGAACTTTTAAATATTTATTTGACACTTCTTGTAGAAAACGTCCGTGACGTGTACAAACTATAATTTATATATATATTTACCTTTACGATCTGTCAAACAATCCTGATTTTTCGTCGTCTTTAAATACAGATCGTTGTTTGACAGATCGTAAAGGTAAATATATATATTTATAAACAATCCAGTTAGGCTACCACAAATAAGTATGGATTATAATTTATATTTCAACACTTTACTTTAAAAAAAAATTACTGCCACTTTAACCTTTGTGGAATAGGACTGAAGTTGTATACATATTATAACAGGCAAATGATAAGATTACTCAATTAATGACACGCAACGGTCTACCATACTACTTCCATGAAAAACACCGGTGCGACTCAAATAGCGAATTTCCAGTGGAAAGATGAGCTATTGAAGAGACTCTTGTGGCACATATCATGATCTCCAGAACACGTTTTGGGTTGTCATTCAAATTTATACGTGTTCGCACTCTAACTGCCGTATTTTACGTCCGATTTGGTACACACGTTGGTTTTCAAAATCGCTCGAAATAGTTTGTTAGCCAAAAACATCCAACAACCGGAAACACGTGTTTTGACAGAACGTAACAATTTGTAGAGATTTTTTGTACTAGAATGAATCTTTCGGGCGTATAAAAAATAAAAAATAAATGTATGCTATCATTCTGCAAATTTAGTTTTTGCACGACCTTGTAGCCAATCTGGATCTTTTAAAATTCTTCAAAACGTAAAATACCATAAAAGTACTCGGTTAAAATCCACGTCGGGGCATCTTCTGATACGAGGCGGAAAGCAGGGGTGCAAACTCGTGAAGCAAAGCAGTCCATAATCGGAGGCCGCAAGGTCGAGGCGCTAACTCGCAAAACGAGTTTTTCTGGGGAACCGGAGTTTTGCCTACGGGTGTCAGGTAGATGGGGGGGATGCCGTCGGCAACCTCTTGGTGCGGAGATTTGCCTACGGTGGGGGCGGGAGAAAGAGAGTGTGAGGGAGGGAGAGAGACACCGTTTCTTGTAGTGATTATTAAAGAGCATCCACCTTCCTCGTAATTATAATACGACGAAATATTATAATTATACAAATATTATAATCATACTGTTATCGGCAAAATACGGTGACTAAACAGTTTAGGTAAGTCCTCTAGTTTTTTTTATTCTAATTATATAAAGTGATAATAAGACGAAATATTATAATTATACAAATATTATAATCATACTGTTATCGGCAAAATACTGTGACTAAACAGTTTAGGTAAGTCCTCTAGTTTTTTTTTTATTCTAATTATATAAAGTGATAATACGACGAAATATTATAATTATATAAATATTATAATCATACTGTTATCGGCAAAATACTGTGACTAAACAGTTTAGGTAAGTCATCTAGTTTATTTTTATTCTAATTATATAAAGTGATAATACGGTACCTGTAAAGTGATAATTTTTGTACCTGTCAGAATTCTTTCTTTTGTAATCGCTAGAAGAGTCTCTTTGTCTCTCTCTTCTACAGGAATCTCTCTCTCTCTCCCCCTCCCCTTCTCGCGCCCACCCCCAACCGTAGGCAAAATTCCGCAGAATGAGGAATTCGCGGATGGGGACCCTTTCTACCTGATACCCGTAGGCAAAACTCCTACACTCGTTTTTCTGTTGAGAGCAGCACGTGAGACTGTCTGGTGGCGAAGGTGGAAACAAATTATACTAATATATTTTTTAATCGCAGGCAGTCATTCAGCGTCTTTGTGAGTAGATCAATTTCCCAAATAGTTGGACTCTATATCATATGCTACAAACCTAATTTTGGGAATTCGCTTAACTCATGCCAACGATTCAGCTGACAATAATCTTCTTAAACCCCAAATTACCTAAAAATAAAGATGTAAATTTATTTGTAATCTGTAACCTAAATTACAAATGTAGGTTACAGTTTTCTAAATAAGTTTAATCTATACAATAAAGACTGCAAATAGTTCAGTAAAATGTAATACGACGTCATTCTTCTTAATTTACTGCAGTACGATACAAATAGCCGTTACGTATAGTTAACTAAGGTGAGCCTTGTTTACATAAATCTAAGGATAATTTTCACTTACTTACATAATAACTAGTTTGAAACATATCGTTATAGGTTATATGGCATTTAATTTGAATTGCAAAAAGAAATACTAATGTGTCTGAATATAAAACCTAGATTTAACCTGATTTATATGAATTATAGGTCTATAAATCTGTTACTATTTTCCGCAGAAGCTAATAAATATTACGTAAATAAGGAATGTAATGATGAGTCCACATTGTTGGCTGTTTCCCAAAATATTTAAATGGTCTACTACAGAAGTTTTCGTTTAATTGTAGCGAGTTGTATTGTGTTTATCGTTGCCAGTAGACGTTCGGCAGTTCGAAACAAAAAGTTGACGGCGATTTTCGATAAATTTGTGAACCGCCTGCCTCGCCGATTGATTGTAGTGGTTTGTCGTTGTAAACAGTTGATCTTGAAAGAAGCATTAGACAGAAGGTAAGATGAAATGGTTATTGTAAGAAATCCGAAATGTATAATTATAATTATGGACTTTTGCTGTGGATCCTTCCATTACACCATTTTTTTAGCTTACGTTTTGGCTTGGTTAGGTATTAAAAGTATAAACAAATTTGGTATCAGCATTAAACGTTTACCTGTTTTGGTTGAGGATATAGTTTCGGTTGACATGCTTATTAGTTACTTATTTTAGTGTCTTAATTGTCTTGTGGTTTTGAATTTCAGTTTGATGTGCTTTTTTAAGTTCTAGTCTTGGTTTCCTAATTTTAAAGTTAGGGTAGAACGCTTGGCAGGAGTGAAACAATATTTCTGAGTGACTGCAGCTCTCCATGTGGCAGAACTGTAAACTACTATCACTGAGTTTGTGTGCGTTTCACCTTCCACTATCAAATATAGGGCAGGTTCATAAAGGCAGAAACTAGAGGGTTAAGGACGTCTGTAAACGTACTGAAATGCGCATGCGTGACTATGCATGTGAATATGTGTTATTAAAGACAGATTTCTCTCACACATACGAATTAACGGATACATTATTACTTTCTCCCCCTATACCATAGTATATGGAGAAAGTATTGTATTCGTAAAAATTTTCGAGTTTGAGTTTTTGGTGGAAATATCCGGTTTGGGTCCCCCTGAACCTAAAAAAGTGGTTTTCGGAGTGATGTCTGTGGGGGTGTCTGGGTGTGAGTTGGTGTGTGTGTGTGTGTGTGTGTGTGTGTGTGTGTGTCGGGGTGCGTGTGTGGATGTTATCAGACCTAGAGCCTAAACCAGTCGTCCGATTTTGATGAAATTTGGTATGGAGGTACTAATCTACGGTATCTCCAGGCATTGTTTTCATTTTTGTGAATTTTTTATTTTTAAGGGTAATTTTTCTATAAAACCCCTTAAAATAACGGAAAAATCAACTTTTCTCAAAAACGACTCTAACTATTTTGATTAAAATTTTATAGTTTATTAGGGACCTAAAGTACTATAAACTGTAAAATTATAATCAAAATCGTTTGAGCCGTTTTTGAGAAAAGTTGGGTTTTCCGTTATTTTATGGATTTTTATGGGAAGATTACTATTAAAAATAAAAAAAAACTTATATTTTGAATTATTATTCTACTGGTGAAAAGGTAGAGTATTTTATTAAGTTCCTATAATGAGGGAGAAAGTATGTGTCAGTTTCCTGATACTGTTTATTTTTCTAGTATTTCTCAGCGAGAAACAAGTTGATTTGATAACCTAAGGAGTGGAGGTAGAACAATCAAATTGGAACACAAATTTCATGCTTCCACAATAAAGCAGATTTTTTCGTCATAAGCTATCCAAATTATTTAATGTAATTAAACTTCGAATGTGGGTGAGCTTTTTATTTTTGATAATTGAATTATTGAATAAGAAAAACATTGATTTTGAGAAGTCAGGCCTTCCGCACACGGGTCGACCGGTTTGAAATTATAGTTTCAAACCGGTTGCAGGTGCAACTGTTTGGTGACATTGGACGTGTGCTGGAGTGGGGATCAACACACGGGTCGACTGAACTGCGATCAGTTTGAAATCAGTATCCGACTGGTTGCATGCGACCGTATTTTCTTGTCACCAAACAGTTGAGTTGCATAGTTTCAAGTGTTTGAACGTATTTGTGAAGTAAAATATGGGTGATCAAGAAATTAATTTAAAATTTGTTGGAGAGGTGGAAAAGCATGAAGTGCTGTACTATTACAAACTGCCTGGATACTCAAGAAAGGATTTAACTGACAAGGCTTGGCACGAGGTTGCAGTAGAAATGAACATTAGTATTCTTTCTTCAGCAATAACACATTCCCTCATATTTGTGTCCACCTTATGTATGAAAGGAGCAACCATCTTCACCAATTCCACATATGACTCTTTGGACATTCTGTAGAAAGCTATAAACTTGCTGTCTGTCTCTTTTAATTGTTCAGCTGCTACAAATAGTCTGCACCTTACATTTTTCTCTATATATGGGTGACACCAATATTTCCTGCGTATTCTTTGGTGTCGGCGACGTAGAAAACATGCTACTATTTCTTCCTCATCCTCACTTGTACTTGACATAATGTCTAAAGAAAGTTACACTCAGAGAAATAACTATTCAATTATTGATAACTTATCAAGTAATAAATGAGAATGCAAACATAACACTATTACTACACAGTACACCTGTTCGCACAGAGATCGACGACTGATCCAGATTTAGTCGCATAGTGTGTGGAGTCAGATTTTATTTTGGTTGCAAACTCGTTGCGTTTGAAACTGGTTTCAAACTCTGGTTGCAAACGAGTATACCCGTGTGCGGAAGGCCTCAGAGAACAAATTTAGTTCAATACAAATTTAAAACTCTAAATGATATCCACATTCGGACTGTACTAAGCTTTAAAATTACATATTCGGAATAATTTTATGATCATTTTTACTCCAGTAATCGTGTTAAACATTACTCTTATGGGTGTTGAATTTCTAGATGGTGGCTAGGTATCGCGGGAAGAAATTTAAGCCTACGAGTTCTATTTAGATTTTTGTTTGCTTCAATTTCAGACTTTCACTTTATTTTGTTCACACTCTGCAAGTAATAAAACTTTATTTCGTATGTTTGATGGACGGAAAATGTTTTACAAAATAATTATAAAATATACTCAATCCATCAATAGGAACCAACTTAAAAGAATAATTTTAATAAATATTCTCTTCGTTAATAACTGTATAGCTAGAATCTTGTGAACCCCAATCTGCGTGAGGTAGAAGAAGAATGCGTACTTTAAACCAACATTTATTGAGCATACTTACACTGCCAGTTATACCACAAACGCAGCTCATAAAATGCGTGATGGACTGCAAGGGTAATGCTAATAAAGAATTGCGTCCTCTCGTTGCACTACGCACAGTACCAACCGTACGCACTAGAGCGCGCTGCTTATTGTCTATTCACAAGAGTACTTTTCCCTCAATGAACCATGCAAATTAGTTGAACACAGAAGGGCTGTCAAGACTACTTTGCTAACAAATGTCGCCCGATGAATTAGCCCCGTATATTGTGCCCGTACACGAAGGGGGGTTGTAAAATGGGTTTTCAGTTTTAGGGATGCTTTATTCGAAATGTAATCGTAGGGAATAATGTTCCGATTGTTGGCGAGCCAATTTAGTAATTGTGAATGGAAATTTGAGAGTTTGGTTTAAACTCGTCGCAGTTGAAAAGTTGGGAGACGACGTTTTTGTCTTCTTTGCATATTGTTGGGGTAATGTAATATAGAAATAGTAACAGTTTATCAGTAAGTACTGAGCTTGACTTGTAAGTAGATATGTAGGCCTATTGATAAAATAAAACTACACGATTAATTATTGCACGAACTACAATAATCAAACTATAACTAACTGTTTGATTAGTTTTGATTATAACTAACTATACAAATTGTTTTGGTTTGATTATTTTAGTTCGTGCATCACTGGAGATGGTGACTTTGCCGTTGAAACGCGTTTGAATTAATACACGTATTAGTTGCGAGATGTGTTCAAGTTTTATTTTACCAATAATAGTTGATCGTTCTTAGGGTTCAATATGGAGGAATTCTAATTGTTCTACCTTGTATATCCGTCCGTGTGGCACAGCAACGTAATATCTACACATGCCTTTAATTAGAGGGAGAAAATACTGAAATTAACAAATAATTTAAAAAATTCATGTCCATTTATATACAGATCAGCTGATAAAAAATGTTCAGTGTAGGTACAATTAGTCATTACTTGAATATTTTCATCAACAGCTGATTTCGTACTTTAAAAAAATCGTGTATTTAAAATGTATAGGTTGTTTGCTTTTAGGATTAGGCCCTAGGCCTAAACATGATTTCCTTTTTCTACTTGTATTACAACTCCTGTTATTTCATTGCCTTGAAAATATGTGATTATACATTATATATAACTGATTCATCTTAGCATGATTTATTCTACACATTAATAAAAATATACACATTGATATATACACAGGGTGAACTAAAAGTCTGGAGACACTCCTGTAACTTTTGAGTGAGCAATTGGAAAAAAACTCGGGTGATGTTTAGTAGGTATAAAGGTGTACTTGTTTACGCATAAGACAACGTTGTTGCCATTTAAAAAATGGTACGTTTTGGGGGCAGCTTACAAAATGCAAACCCCTACCTTGTGATACCTCATTTTGAAGGTATTGTTACAAGAATCTAAAGGACGAAATTTTGAGGTCTTTATCTTACTCCTATCTAAAGTTATTTACGGTTAAAGACGAGAATGATTCAAGTCCTTCTAACTTCTTAGTGAGTGACTGGTGAAGAGCCAAATCCAATGAATGTTTATTAGGTATTAGGTTGTACTTTTTTATGTATGGGGAAAATTTTCCCCGTTTTAAAAATTGGAAATATCGAGGGCAGATAAAAATGTTTACAGGCAAACCCGTCATGTGACCATTCGTTTTAAAGGTATTAACAAAAGAAAACTAACAGTTCAAATTTGAGGCCTCTATCTCAACCCTACTACAAATTAAACCCTACTCCATGATAAAGTAGAAGAAATATGTTTCCCCCTGGCAAGAGACAAATAAAAGACTGGAAAATACTCAACTACTGATAAGACTTGGGTAACAATAGCTCAGACTAGCCAAAGTCCACTTGTGGAATGAAACCACCATTTTGGTTTTCCCAAAATAGAATATCTTTTGACTGTTGCAATTTGTAGTGAAGTACAAGTTTGAACTTAAAAATTAATTTTAAGTCTAGGGCCACATACGTACAATATGTGTTTGAATTAAAACATTTTTAAAACATAGAACTAATAGTATATACAAAAAAATATATTTATGAAAAATACTTACTCTAATTCCATGAGTTTTGTCTTTAATTTCTGATTTAAAATACAACAAACTGAATTTTATAAATCAAGAAATAATATTTTCCCTTCATAAGAATCCTAAAGCTGGTTGACAAACACTTTAATCACATGTTTAATTTTCACAAACATCTCCTGGGAAAAATTTTAGAGTCCTTATTTGAACTTGGGGGAAGCAGTACACTACAGATTTCCCGGCAGAAAATTAATTAGACGAGTTTATTAAAAAAAAAAAAAACAGTAACTGACAATAAATACCGCTTTCATAACAGACAAAGAGCTAAAGCGGCAAAAAACGAGATGGAAAGAGAACGCCACTACGCCTAATTAAGCCATAGATTATTCAATGCAGTTATTATTGTTGGCATACTGATAGACTTACAATTGTCCATTGTTGCCAACTTAGACAACAGACACTGACATCAATGGTTTCAGTAATACAAGATTGATTGATTGGGTACTATCCAACTGTTACATACATTCTCACTGGTTTTGCAGTGTTACCACTACCTCCCGCACAAATATCCCACGCTAAAACAATTGTGCTGAGAACATTAAATGGTTTATTTTACGGTCGCTCTCAATCGAGGGGACGTGTTAATGACTCGATTTTAATTTTATAGTTTTATAAACTGTCTGTGTTTCCAGGACAACAGGCGTGACGGGTTGTTTGTTATATAATTGGAACAAGTTTTCTAAATAACATATCTATAATTTTAAATTAAAAGCGTTTAACAAAGATGTTAACTAGTTGTATTGTTTGTTTTATTTTTTTTTTTTTTTTTTTTTTTTTTTTGAGAGAGAGACTACGAGGTTTTGCTACGCAAGCTATTTAAACATTCACGCCGAATTTTTTAAAATTTTTTTAAAAAACTGTACTTACTGTTTTGATCGTATTAGAAAATATAAATAAAATATATGCTCAAAAATGTTACTAAAATATACTTGAAAAAATATGACTAAATATAATATGTGCAAAAATATTGTTAAAATATATTCCCAAAAATGAAACTAAAATATGTGTAAACAATATAAATAGTATAATATCTGCCCAAAAATATTGCTAAATGGTTTGTACAAAAATATTACTACATTTTTACAATATTTATATAGACAAATATTACTAAAATATTTTCCCTAAAATGAAACTAAAATATGTGTAAAAAAAATAATTATTATAATATCTGCCCAAAAATATTGCTAAATAGTTTGTAGAAAAATATAATTACATTAAAAAACTTACGTAGACAAATATTACTGAAATATATGCCCAAAAAATCTCACTATAGAATATATGTAAAAACAAATTAAACAAAAATACTACTAAAATATGAATAAAAAAATTTTATTAATAAAAGAACGTAAATGTTTTTCAAGTATCATTCCAAAAATATTAATAAAATAAAAGGACAAAAATATTAATAAATATATTATGTTCAAAAATAATAATAAAATACAGGTAAAAAGTATTACAAAAATAAATGCCCGAAAATGTTACACATTATTTGTACAAAAATACTAAATTATATTTACAAGAATATTTATAGCATAATAAATGTAGCCAAATATTAACTAAAACCGTTTTTAAAATATGACTTTAAAATATTACTAAAATATATGCCCAAAAATGTTACTTAAAAAATATTACTAAAATGTGTGTCAACAAAATATTTATACAAAAATATTACTAAAATATATATAAACAAATTTTACTAAAATATATGAACGAAAATGGTACTCAAATATCTGTCCAAAAATATTAATAAAATATAGGTGCAAAAATATTAATATAAATTGATGGTAAGAAATAATAATAAAATTTATGTAAAAAAGTTTTACAAAAATATATGCAAAAAATTTTACACATTATTAAATTGGTCCAACACTACTACTAAATTATATTTACAAGAAAATGTATAACTTATACTAAATGTATAAAAATATTGAAGAAAATCGTTTATAAAATATTAGTTTAAAATATTAAACAAGTTAATATGAGTACAAAAATATTATTAAAATTCACCGGGTATTCACCAAAAATTATGTTTCTTGATTTTGTACTGATTATTAGAAAATTCAGTTGGAAATTTAATCTATTTAGACATTAAATGTTAATACAGTATAATAAATACAAATATTTAAAATATAATATTTTTTTAAATAGGCGAAGGCAAAGAATCTTAATCGCCCTGATCAGCTTCGGTCTTTATTTTATTCGGATGAGGATGAGGACATTAGTTTGTAAGCTTCTTGGTAGTTCCCAACTCTACGAAATAATCCCTTGTTACTCCCCTATCCCTCGAATGAACTTGTTCCTGTTCGACTTTCCTAAGATCCGAGAAATCTAATCATACATTTTAATCATAACTTCGAATTTTAGCTATATAGACCTACCTTTAACAGTGTAAATTTGCGGAAGATTCAAAAATGTTTTAAAATATGCACTAAATCGTGATGTTGTATAATTAAAAATGTTTCTTTTAATTAATTTCCACGGTGAAAACGTGAACAATTTTGGAAGGATGCGTAAATGGTACATGTTTGTTCGTATGAAATTAATTGCATTTAGAGCTGGTTACAAAAAAATTCAAAAAAATCTAAATCGATTTGGAAGCGAATTTTTAGGTCAAACACTTTAAAATAAACATTTTTTGTCTCTTGTAAGGTTTTCTAAAAACTCTTCCTTTTCGAGATATTAGCAACTTTATTTCGATTTATTTCAACTCGTTTAGGGCCACCATTTTGTTTTGGATGGTCCGATTTTTATTTTCTTTATGTCATTTTCCTAGTCTTAAATATACCTTCAAAATAAGGTATCACATGACCATACTTCCCATTTAAAAATTTTGAGTTGCCCCCAAAATCCCCCATTTTTAGGGGACACTCAAAATTTCCTATTGTTTCAAAAGATACTTTGGGTTAAGTTAGTATCGTTCCCCAAAGGATATTTGTTTGTTTTAACAAACACAAAAGTTAAAGGGGGGGGGGGCGGAAGTAACTTATAACCACCCTGTATAAAGAGCATGAAGGAAAATGCGTGACGGTAAAATCCGATTCACCTCACGCAAAAAGTAAACTATATTGTCTGTTACATATGCATGTGTAACATGACGTGTACTATACAGAGTGTTTAAAAAGTCTGGGTACGGCTTAATATCTCAAAATGTACGAGTCTTATGAGATAGAAATAAAAGCAGTTATTCACATCCATAAAATAACTACTTTTTGGCAAGTTTGAAATTTTTGTCCGCCATCTTGGATCCGCCATCTTGGAATGAACTTCATTTTTTTAAACGGGAAGGTGGTCATGTGATACATCATTTCGATGTAGAATTTCAAGAGAAAACCAACGGTGAAATTTTCACATCCATATCTTTAACCGATTAAAAATGGCGGCCAAAAACATCGAAATCTAGTTTTCCGATTTTGGCCCCGTTTGCTGTACTATTTTTTTATTAAAATATTAATTATTTTTCTTTTTTGATTCAGAATTACATAAGCTTTCAAACGACATGCTACACAACTGTATTTAATTCAACCACTGGAAATAAATTTTCAAAAAATCAAAATGGCTGTAACTAAATTTTTTTAAATACTCCCAAATATCATTGTGTGGCATATCGTTTGAAAGCTTATTTAATTCTGAATCCACAAAGAAGAATAATTAATATTTTAAAAAAAATAGTACGGCAAAGTGGGGCAAAATCGGAAAACACGATTTCGTTGTTTTTGGCCGACATTTTGAATCGGTTAAAGATATGGATGTGAAAATTTCACAGTTGGTTTTCTCTTTAAATTCTACATTGAAATGATGTATCACATGACCACCTTCCCATTTAAAAAAATGAAGTTTATTCAAAGATGGCGGAACCAAGATGGCGGACACAAATTTCAAACTTGCCAAAAAGTAGTTCTTTTATGGTTGTAAATAACTGATTTTATTTCTATCTCATAAGACTCGTACATTTTGAGACATTAAGCCGTACCCAGACTTTTCAAATACCCTGTATATAGTAGAGCGTGACGGATTAGAGCTGACGGTAAAATCCGATTCACCACCCGCAAAACCTTTTGGACGCGGTGCGCATATAGAAGTTTTCACTTCAAAAAATTAGTCGCTTCCAAAAATGTTTACTTAGTACAATCTATTAAGATATACATGTTTCCAGGTAAATAGTTCATAGCTTCCCATACTGAAATTGTTACTTTCGAGGCATTCTTACCACAGATCTCTAGATTCACTAGAATAAGCTTAAAATAACATGTTTAAAATATACATGTTTAACCCAAACTTGTATCAGTTATAAATATGAAGAAATTATATCTTGATAAGCAAGTGTGTGTAGGTAAATTTTAATTAAAACTATTAGTATCGAAATTACTGAAGATTTATGTAACCAATAATTGAAATCAGATAATTCAAACTGCATACATGAAGATCGAATATGGAGATGGTCAAATAAGAGAGTGGTCTTATCTCATGCGTTGGTGACATTACGCCAGATAACATTATGAGTAAATTGTTAGCATCAGAAAATAATTAGCATCTAGGCGGCCTTGAAAATAAAGAAGTGGGATAACATCTCAGACTATACTGGATGAATGTGACAATAAACGAATTTAAAGCCGTAGGAAGTGGAGCCGAATACCCTTATCACTGAATAATGGAAGCGTCAGCGTAAGAAATGCCAGAGACTGAAGAACGACTCACTGCACCAACTGGAAGTAAAACAGATAGCGATCTTCAGTTGCAAAAGTACAGAATTTCGTCCATCCAATGACGTCTTGATAGCCGACAGATGAAAAGCACAAAATATTAACGAAGAAATTTCAATTTAATTTAATTACAAGTGAAAAAACATGGACCAAGACCGGGATTTGAACCCAGG